>JAULCC010237403.1:0-12586 GCA_032358795.1 Nuttallia obscurata | reverse complement strand
TCTGAGTCCCGCATGGCTGTGGGTGTGCTATGTACCAATGCACTAGCACTATACCCAAGTCGGACTATAAAAATGCAAATTTTAAATGGATTAAACGCCTCAAAAAGTGTGTACACATCAGAGGAGAATACTTTGAGGGACTCAACTAGCCAAATTTGACCAGGTAGTAGAGGTTTAATAAATCCGGATCCATTATCAGAACTTTAAGAATGCCCCTCGTATCATTGTATGTTATTATTATCATTATTATTTTCATTATTATCATAATTATTTCTATTATTATTATTCTATTCATTATATTTATTGTAATTTTTATCATCATACAAATTAATATTATAAATAGCTGTAAACGTATCAAATTGCCATGACTTTGTCAGGTTAAAATGTCAACTTTACGAAATAACCCTTGGGCAAAATATATTTTGAACCTTTTTGGGAATATAATTACATACAGATTTTGCCTGAACATGGAATTTGTTCATACACTTTGAGGTGGTAACCCTTTGGGCGAAGCGCATAAATGTATACATTTCATTTTTAATTAGTCTGAAAACGTGCACACAATATATGAATAAACTACTTAACATACTTTTGATGTAAAATTCTATAAATATGTTTTAAATGATATATTAAATATTGACATTTCGCCAAGGGGTGGTGCATAGAGCATTTCGCCCAAAGGGTGGATTTATATTATGTATCGAGCGATTTGATTGGATAAGGCTAAATCCATTCGTGGAAATGTTGGTTTACCTACAAGGTTTTAAGTTGAGCTCCTCAACTTAACCTACAGTTTAAATTGTAGATTTACCTACACTTCGTAAGTGAACCTATATCTTTGTAGGTGAACCTACATACTGTACATAGATGGACGTTTGACCCAAACGGTACGACATACAAGGGAAAAGCCTGAATCATTCTACCTGTAGTAGAATATGTAGTAATAGTCAGGTTCACTATGTATTTTTGTTCAGAATTTTGGTAGATTAGCAAACCTTTACATTTTTGGAAACGTTAGAGCATGGGAAATTAGAATATAGATGTTTACATTTGCGGAAATTAAAGAAGGGCCGCCATTTTGGATTTTCAAAATGGCCACCATAATATAAATTATAGGCTCTGTCTTGGCCTTAATTAACACAGAAACTTCGTTGAATGTGATAATCCTATGTTTTAGGGATATTTATTTACTGGTAGTATAATTATAAACATAAATTTGTATACATTTATTTGATCATAAAGCATTTTTATTTGTTTCTTATTCAAAATGGCTGATCTTAACTTCTAGCCACGATAGAAACATCATTCAGTAAGCTGTTCTATCTTTTGAGGGAAAGGAATGCATTGTAAGCTTAATCAGACTTCTGACATTAACAACCAATTAAAGAGTTACCTCTTACAAAAAGTCAATAATAGTACATTCAATACACATTTCACCAGCTGCTTAGAACTTAAATTACTTTGTTATTTAAGAATTGTATGATTACTTTTTAGTATGTTCACCCCTTTCTGTTGTTTCATAGTGATGCTGGTTGTTAGGCTGGTTATCGTTTCAAAACGTAGACAGACATTAAACTACAGTTTACATATTAAGTAGCCTGATGGTTATATATATGTATATAGCATCTTGCCTTTTTATTGAAGGTAGTTTTTCAACGACTTTTAAACAGAACATTCACAGTAGTTTTTGTTTACTGTCAAATATTTAGACTGTATGATGGGACTACATGGGGTTTAGGGTTGAAATTTGGTTTCAAACAATTATCGGAGTATATTTCAAACATTAAGAGTTTGAAAATAGTTTGGTCTAATTTTATTTTTGTACCAAATTATTTGGTCAATTCTTGATAAATTCAAACTATTTTTCAATCGTTTCCTTTATGAGACCAACTTATTATACCACATTAGTGTACTGATGGAAGCTTGAGAAATATATCAGGGTTATTTGTGCTGAGCACAATTATACTCCCGATACATGATACAGTTATGTATGTGTGTTTTGCGTGCATTGTTCATCATGAGTGATGCCTTGGGTTTAAGAAATTTGGCTTTGGGCATGCATAGGGGTTTACTGACTGGAAACTGTGCGCCCACTGCTGGGAAACAAGCTTTTTCAAAGTGGCAATTGTTCAGATTTTAAAAGTAGATTTTACCAGAGATTAATCGACGGCAAAAGAGCAGGTCTAGAGGACAATGAAAGTGTTGCTACGCTGAGGGGTCTATATGATACACTAAAGAAATATTGCTTGAAGTGAAAGACGCGTGGCACAGGACCTGCTATTCAGAAGCTACCAACAAAATGTGTTTGAA
The DNA here is from genome assembly GCA_032358795.1 of Nuttallia obscurata. NCBI lineage: Eukaryota > Metazoa > Mollusca > Bivalvia > Cardiida > Psammobiidae > Nuttallia > Nuttallia obscurata. The sequence continues at coordinate 10,276 of JAULCC010237403.1, read as the reverse complement.
ACGAGCTAGATACCGGTATGGACGTTCTATTAACACAGGGCAGTATATCATGAAAACAATGTGACCATAAAATGACAAGCACATAGATGTAAGCAATATTCTCGAGCATTTCAACGCCATTCACAAGGTCTGCATCAAAACCTTTAACCAGGATCGCTGTTTCTTTTGACAGACTAACATCTATCCAGTTAGACCTGGAAATAAAGATTATCAATTTAGGCTGGCAGTCAAAATTGTCGAAGCCTCAGCGTTAAAGACAATATTACATAACGAAATCTCACCAAGTAATTTCCCTGCAATACATATAAGATACCATAAGTTATGCTGGACACACCAGGTGAGAGCATGAACAAGGTAAAGATTACTCTACTGAGGCACAGGAATCCCTATGTTGCTCAAGGTGGTAACCAAGACATCCGTATCCGGGGTGAAATGACAATCTGTGTATTAGTGATTGCTGTGATTCTGCTGCTGCGAATAAAACATATAAGTGATAGTCCTCATAACTGTTAGCATCATACTGCATGTTTTGCTTGGTTCTAGTGTGGTCTGGTGCTGAAGTGATGGCAAATTTTGGAGAGTTTGCATTGTTCCTAGAGCCTCAATTAGGTATTCGGTTAGATATGTGTGTCTGTTCATTAGAAAGGAAATAGCTCACTGGTATTTCTTTGATATTGATACCATCTGCAATCAGGATAGAAGTTTGGCCTTGTTTGCGATTGTCTCTGGTCCTCTGCTTTCAGGAGTCAGCTTTGTATGTTTAAAACAAGACTGGAATAATCTCATTAAGTCCTGCTGTTTATGCCATAAGCTTGTATTCAAAGCACCCACTGGGATCTTTAACATTAGTGCTTGTCCCAGGTGTCTCGGTTATCATTTGGACAGGAATCATTCCATCAACAATGGCAAACGTTGGACTCTTTCTTGCATCAGTTATGTTATAATTTTGTGCATCTCTATCTGGTACCTGCATGGACATCTTGGGCAGTTCTAGGTTTTGTCCAAATGTCTGGAGCTGCTTTGACTATGCCTGGACTTTTCAGCTCATGGTAGGATCGATCCATCTGGTGTAAACGATACACCTGATATAAGTGCGGACACAAAGTTCCCTATTGAGTTATTATGGTCAATTTCACAGTTTAAATTGCAAGAACCATTAAACGAATGTGTATGTCTTTAGTTTCTTTGAGCTCAACTGCTTTGTCACAGACCTTAACTGTTTCTTTTTATTTCTTAGCATGCACATGGTATTATTCTGCTTCTTTAGAAGTGCCCACAGACTGACATCTTCATTGATGCATTCTGCAAAGTAATCTTCATAATTATAGCGTATGTCCGATGTCATCCATATTCAGGATATTCGGATGTAGCATTACATGTACTTGTTTTCAACGCATTCACTGGAACTGGCAATAACGAGTGGTTATCAGAATAGGAAAAAACAAAGAGGTTTCAGCATTTCATGAAAAGCTGAAATGGACATTATCAGGGCATTTCTGACACAAACAGAAAATGGTGATTTAACACAGGAGGTAAAGGATATTTTTGGCTAAATATGTATACCAAAATGCCAAATGGTATTCTGATAACCAATATGCCATATCTATGATGGTATCTTATTTGCAAACATCAGAGAACAGAGTAGAATATAATGCCAAGCTACTATCATGTCACAAGTGTGTTTAATCCCCCTAGAACATGGTATTTGCTGGGCTGAGATCAGCCACATACTACCTATAAGTACCAGTTTTCTATCTGCTCCACAAGCTGTTGTCGAGTTAGTCAGATGTCAGTGTAAAGCCAACTGCGCATCAATAAGATGTTCATAATTTGACATGCACAGACCTTTGTGAAAACAATGCAGCCTATAATATCCAAAATGATATTTTGGAATGTGATAATGATAATTAATGGAAATATATTTGCTATTTTCTATTACTTAAGACCCAAAAAATATATGTAACTAATTTGATTTCCAACTTTATCGTGATTGGTATCAACTTAAGTAATATGACGCAATAACCTTTCAGTAGTGTCTTATTGTTTCGCCGAAACATGTATTAAACCCCTATATTGGATTACTTGCACATGAAAACATAGAAATAACATTTTAAATTATGTTTCTATATTAATTGTAAGCAGAGATAGAGCAAACAACGTATTATATGGTGGCCATTTTGAAAATTGAAAATGGCGGCCATACATGTATCTCCGCAAATGTAAACATCGATAACTTAATTTGTCTCACTTTTATCTTTCCAAAAAAGTATAAATTTGCTAATCTACCAAACATTTTAACAAACTTCAATTTATTGACACAGTGAACCTGACTATTATACTTATCTCAAGTAAAAACTAACGCGAGTTAATGCTGTTTTCCATAATGCAGACAGTAACAAGCAAGTCACAACTTATTTTCACTGCGCCGTCATCAACGTAATTTCTGTTAAATAGTATAAGAACTTATTACCCGTTGGTTTCTTGCTACTAACTATAAATCAGTGATAATAATGTATAATTAGGAATCAAAACATTCTGATGTTACTCAATATAACACTTTCATACCATTAATTAGTATATTGATATATCTATTTAAAAATATAAACCTCTTAGCACGCAAACTCAACAACACCGATCTGTTTTTTGTAAGGTTTGCCAGCATATGCTTAAATGCTACTGCACACCAGATATGGCTTAAGATATTGAATATCTGAAAACTGTTGCAAATGTTGAGATATATTCAGGAAATATGCATGCTCTATGATAAGTGATACCTGTGCTAATAATTACAAAAAGCCACTCGAAATTGGTAAGTTTACCTCTGAAACTTACCCCGTTATTCACGGTGTAGACGTTTTTAGCGTAGTTTCAGTGACCTTATGTGAGAAATTCACAATAACTGTAAAGTGTGTCATCCTGAAACCTCTTGCATTCATTTTATTTTTATATGTACAGACTTTGGCAGATGCTTTAAAACTTCTGAAATTTAACCAAATTTGGAGTTCAGTCGTTTTAAGTTGCGATATAGATTAGTATACTTGGTGCGGATTTACCGTCGTAATGCATTTTCTTTAATAAATGTTTAACACGTATATGAATAGAAACACTATACGTTTACATAAAAACATTTCTAATTCCACTATAATGTTTTGAATGAATTTTATAACGATGTCTACATATATCCTTTTAAAAATTTGAATGGGTTAATAAGTAGTTCCTATTAATAGTTCTTATACTACCTTAACGACAACTGTTGTCAGACAGGCACAATGGACACTATATACCCCATTAACAGAAGAAAGGCCGGTCAGCAATGTTTTATGATTTGAGACGTGCTGCTTAATCATGTGAATACACACTAATTATTGAAAATCAACTATTCACTTCACTTTCATTTTCGTCCTAAATAAAGTTTATAAACGGTTCTGAGAACCATATTGGTTTGCAACGTGTAAGATGAGTAGTTGCTGCTAACAATAAATTAGCATATTCATAGTAGATGCAATTTCGTCAACAAAATACAACTCTCTTTATCTTAACACATCTGCAGCCAACCTTATAAATAGTACGTGCCTTAAGCATCATATATATCAATCTGTTACAGCTTCGCTGGTATTTAAAATGTTTGTTTCAACTCTTTTTAGAGGTTTGAATGGTTCCATGAATACATTACAGTATAATGAAAGTCGTAAGATTTTTCATTTTTCTAAAAATAATTTTTCTGTTAGCTTACAATATTGTATAAGACGGGTTCAAGAAGTATCAAAACTCTGTTTTTAATAAATGCGACAAATGAAAAAAAGAACTACTTCACCTCTGTCCTAAATACTATCCTGGTAATAATACAAATATACATTGTTATAATTATAGAAGAATCCAAATAACAATGTAAAGTCGATGGCGCAAAAGAACATGTTAAATAAGTAAAACATCAAGGTAATGCGAATCATTTTTATATTCTACAATATATTTTTTCAAAGTAAAAATTCTAAAATTCTCATGTTTAGCCACTTTAAAAACACAGTCAACACATCTTTTTTGCTAAAATCTTTTTAGGTAACGGATGCTTTAAAACAACCCAAACAATTTTGAATAGTAGCATTAGTTTGAGGAAACACGATAAAGATTACTCAGTGAATTAAATAGTCTCGTTTTCACACATTATAATAATGTGCATTTGTATGTTGCCATCAGCAATGAAACAGTCTTCCATACTTATTACAATAATTAATCTAATCAACAGCTCTCTTACTTTGATGGTAACTGATTTCATAAACCCAAAGCATATTTAATGTAAATGTTAATCATATTATTAGCCATATATCATACTTTTATATGCCTCATGGATTTCTTAGCCTAACGGATAAATTAAGAAAAGAACTTCAAACTTCGAAATTTCACCATAACTGTTTTCCTGACGTAAACAAACATATAGTATGAATACAGTACTGCCTGCCATTCTGAAACTTAAAAGTGTTTCTTGTTCACTCAGCTTGCCGAACGTCCACGTTGACCTCTTTCAGTGGGCATAAACAAACCATTATATTTCGATCTAATCATACAAACACCACAGTCAGTGAAGCATTTCAAATTCTGTGGAATTCAACACTTTGTAATACGATAGTTGCTTACTCATTACCATCGAAGATGGTTACACTATATATCAAACTGACTTAGACTGAACTTAATCATATGAAGTGTTTTATTTACACGTTGTATATTTGAAGTTACCCTGTGTTTTGTAGATGACCTGTCGAACCCAGACAAATATGAAAAAACACATTGGAAACTATTTTATCGCAAATTTAAAAAATCGTGATAACATCGTTATAGATAAGATGGTCGACGTGAAACCACTACAAAAGTTTGGCTATCTGGTGAACAGAACGTTACGTCTATATATTCAAACAATTGTATAAGCGATTCGTTTGTTCTGTGTTGTTTTATTTGCTTAACATCACTTTATGCCAGTAAGGGCTAATGGACGTCCCAGAGAGAGGGAAGCAGAAACACAGAACTGTAGAATTATCTGGGGTTTCTTAAGTGCCCAGTGTATAGCACTGATATACGTGGGGGTTGAACCCCAGCCGTTCACTTTATCCTGACCCCGACAACCCAGTCGTAATGCTAACCCTAAATCCTGAGCGCAAGGAGGGAAACCATTACTACCAATTTTAAAGTCTTTGGTTTTACCCGGCCGTAGATCGAACCTGCGGCTAATACTTGAGGGATTTCAAAATGCAGGAGGTAAATTACGGTCATTGAATAAATAAAACATGACAAAAGGCACCAGTGCCGTGACGTCTGATTCGTTATTTCTGTAAATGGTTTTTTGTAGTTGTGCACGGAAATTGGCACAGATATCGACGAGCCTAAATAGCTCAGTAAATCAGGAAGATATTGGATAACGGTGACGTTGTCCGGAAGATGATTTGAAATGTGTACTGCGTTACCCTATGTTAAGCTGCCAATGTTAAAAAAAGAGCTGAGCCCCATTGATATTGAATAAACACGAATATAATACCTTTTTTAATTGTGACTATATAGAGATATTTTATCTAGAGCTTAACGCAAATAAAGCAACTCGGCTTACATTGCACTAGTTCAATTATTCAGTCACATTCAATCATTAATAACTAAAATCCCCTAAATACGTATATAGTGAATGAAGCTAATCTCAAAGTACTGCAAAGATAAAGGTGTCTCACAATCTAAGTTTATGCAGGAAAACAAAATTTATTGCACAAGTGGAATATTTTCAGTGTTTATACCGGTAACGTCTAGTGTGTATGGTTTCTATGAAGAACCAAGCATGCAACTGTCTGAACCAATTTCGTTAGTTATAATGTCAGATGCTAAAATATCCGACAGTTTATGACTTCATTGATGACAGAGGACGCTCCTGCGTTTGCATTCATCTAAGATATTTGACATAAAGTTTGAAATATTCAAATATTGAGATAATATCATCTGAATAATCTATTAGTACATAGAGGACCATACACGAGTTGTGTTTGTATAAACTTTTATTAAACGAGTTAAGGAAAACGTTATTAAGTGAGCCTCTGGTGAGCTTAATAAGGTTTTCATGAACGAGTCTTGTAAAAGTTAATACGAACAGACAACGAGTGTAGGATTCTTTTTACCACATGACAAAAAAAACAACAACAGGAGATCGAACATTACCGATGTCACTTACCTTCAGTTAATTTAAACATTGTAGCATATTGACCAAATAACAAACAAGTTGTAATCCAGAGCCAAAAAAGTAGTTCAAACAACCCTCCCATTTAAATAAACTGGTTTTAAATTTTCCTGAACTAAACAAATTTCATTTTAATCATGAATGGATAATGACCCATTCAACTTTGCATGAGTCCTGTAAACCGTCAATTTTGATAGTTGAGTGTAGCGGAAACGCTTTCTCAACCATGTATGTAAATATGCATAGAATACGGAGGAAGTGAATCGGTTACCTTATACTAGGCTAGGTACTTATAAGAAATTATGTACTCGTTATACTAACCCGGTGATAAGCGATGCCATCCGATAAAACACATTTACATATAATTCTTAATCATTAAAAAAATATTTCACTTCCTAATAAATGTTTGATGCGTTAATATGTAAAATGAAGCACGACTGAACTCCTTAACGAATACATTTATCAGATATTTTCATATACGAGAAAAAGAATTTGATTTCTTTAGCTTTTCTTTCAATGCAGACTTAATTTCAATCTGGCGAGGAACGAGTCTAGCGGCTTTGAGTCCTATTATCCGTTAATCGTATTAGCTACCATGCAAATGACAAAATGTACGGCGGTGGTCACATTACTAGAGGTTTCATGTCAAGCTAGTCTTTATATGTATAAGCTTTAAATGCAAAGTTATGACTTTTTTTATGCATTAAATGTCTGAAAGCATAATCATCTATTTATCCAGATTACAGAAACTGTCAAGGAAGAAAACGTTGAAATACTTAAACTCCTTTTAGTTTAACCATGATAAATCATCGTCTGCTAATTGAAATATATTACAATTAAAAAATTAGCTCATCTCTACGAGCAATAATAATCAACATATCATCAATGATGTATTTGAATACGGTGCTCCTTCTTTCTATTGAACCTCTCTATCTTCTCTGCAACAAAACGAGTCAGCACTGATGTAACGACATTGTCTGTGGTCGTTCATTACTTAAAACATGTCTTTGCTGATGCCCAATATCGTTTTCCTACTTTAACTACCGATCTTATTCACATAATGTGTATTTATTAAGAATACGACTTAGAAAAAATGTACCAATGAATTCTATGACATCTAATCATTTGTCGGATACAAAATGTGTATACCTGTAGGCAAATAAGTTATAGAGTTGTCAGAGTGCGACAATGTCCTTTGCCAGCAAGACAGCTTGTAAATGTGTAATTTATATAAATATATATAGAAGACAAACTGTCATACAAAGTATCACAGCGGGCAATACTACGAAATTGACATGTATTTCTGTTTAAACATTTGCAGTTAACATTGATGGCAAGACAATGATTTAGAGAACTAAAGCAAGTCACATGGACATATTATTATTGTTCGCCAAACCCACTTTGTCTAGCACTTGGTAACAACAATGAAACGCCATTCTTTGTCTAGATATTTTTTTTCATCAAATTATTTAACTACGTCTTATCCGAACTGAATATTGTTGATGGCACAGGAACCAGATTCCGTGTCATACCTAATGTACCGCTGTACAAATATGTAAAACACAAAAAAATATATATGACAATTAGTTTATTGATATCAAACACAACAATGAACAACATATGTCTAAAGCTGTATCATATGAAACAGAAATCATATTACCATATTGTCTCAGCGAAAATGTGTGTCCTACCAAGACGGAGCCTGAAATGAGGTGAACGTTCACGCTTTTAAAAATATATTTTAAGAATATACCACATTTATATAGCACACTTTTCATATTGAACATAACTTGAAAATAGACTTTGTCTGCAACTTTCATCCAAAGAAGACCACAACTTTTCAATGATTACCAATCATAGTTTCAATCATGTGATAAAGTTCTAATCCCAGTATGAGCTAAAGCGGAGCGTACTATCGGGCCGCAACGAGATGGATACATGCCAGACGAATCGTTTGAATAATAATATTATATACGATAAATACCCTACTCTTTTTCAAATTGGAAATACGTTCAAAGGTGTTTTACATGAAATTATTACCCGGTCATTAAGTTGTTAGTCGGCTGTTAATAAATGGCGAAGATTGCACCGAGGGCAAATTAGCTTACACCTTCACAGGTACCATCTTCTCCCAAGACAGACGACCCAGGCGTATTTAAACCAATGACCTTCACACGATCCTGATGCCTGGAAAACTTTCATAACGCTTCCGACAGACAAAGAGTAATAACTATAAACGAAGCTAACGGTACATCTTAACTAAAGATTTAACAAATTTCCGGAATGATCGAGCACAGAACAAGCTCTTTCCGTGTTTGCATCTTGGGATAATAAGATCATGTTTTGCAAACTTTGTTTTTGAAAAGCTTTGTTCGTTTACAAAAAACTACCTGTACATCAGACCAGACAAGAACAGAACAAAAGAATTATCAAGTATACAAAACTACAAAACCGAGCAACCTTCCATTTTAAAGGAGGCAAACTAAGCATATTTGTTAGACTCTATGGTCGTGAACTTGTATGAAGTCTTCAAATATCTGTATATACTTAATTTCATTTCAGAGATATCCTACTAAGTCAAATGCTACGTCGTAAACAATAGATTGCCAATCCTCCTTTACTACTTACTATATTTTGCACTATGCAATCTGATATAATGTGCAGTTTAGTTGTAGCGGAATATGCATGCCATAACTAGACTATTAAATACAAAAACAAAACACATTCTCATTTGCTGATAAAGAACGAATGTTTTGAAATGTGTTTGAACAAAAGGTATTTCGTATGTCTTTAAGGCAGATTTCAACTTCTGAGGTGCGGGGTCATTTCGTTAATTAGATCAGCGGTTATGGGCATCAAAGTTAACTAACTGAATGTCAACAAGGAAACGGCTACGCAGTAAATCAGAATATACATAAACTGTAAGGAAGTGGTGAATGCTGTTATATACTGAGATAATTACCTTGACGCTTGAATATTCGACAGTGCATATCTATTATGCAATATATGCTTAAGTAGACATTATCAGATAGAGTTTTGTTATGTCTCAATCACAGTTAAAGCAAAGGCTGAGCGGCGTATGCGATGTTTAAGGCAGCGACCGGCGTGTAGAGGTCGGCGAAAGATCGGTCGGAGTCGGCATAAGGGGACCATGGGGGTTGCAGGCCGGCAATCGGGGTCAAATTATAGGCACGTTTATCGGCCTTTGTCCGGAAGGCTCTCGTCTGATATCGTGTCTATGTCCTTGCATTAACACTGCTATATCCGTCTATATGTCGTTCGATTCTTAAAGACCGTGCGGCAACCGAACGGGCATCTGTAGTGTGCTGCCGATTGCCCAGCAAACAAAATCAGCGCTAGAGAGTCTATTTAACAATTCAATTTCGAACTTTTTGTATTTACTTTTAAAATAACAACGGAGATAAAAGTGAGAAAATTAAACGTTTAAACCTAAAATCAATGTCATTTTCTTTTTCTTTTAATTGTTACGGTTTTATTCTCTCTATTCCTTTTGTCTGTGTGCAATGTCTAAACCATTATCTATTTATTTTTATTTTATTTTATTTATTTTATTTGTTTTTTCTATATATTTTCTAAAAGGTGCTTAGTGTATTTTGTAATTAAAAACACACCTAAATAATCATACATCATTCAACTAGAGCTATCATGAAGAACGCAATTCCACTCTGAAAAAATAAGATTCTATTGTAACAACACCACTTGTGGTAAATGTGCACTTGTAACCTTCTGTGTAGAGGGAAAGTGATAGTCTGATGGATAATGACGACGATGATTGACACAAATGATTAAAAATTATCCTAATCTCTGCAAAAAAGCCACTAGCACATGCGAGCATATTATGTTGTCCACCCCCACTTCCAATGCTTATGATTACAAACCAGTCGGGTTTGTACAAAGACCTTCATCCTCTGATGGCGGATGCTGATGAATTCGAAGGATTTACGTCGTACCTGCTGAGTCGATGAACACCAGAATCTTAGAGTAGTTTGATTACCATCATACGCTGGTGTCTACGAGCTAGTCTGGTTTGGATGAGTATTTTGGATAGTG
>JAULCC010237181.1:0-12589 GCA_032358795.1 Nuttallia obscurata | reverse complement strand
ATGTTTGGTGGGTTTCTACCACCTTGCACTCTCAAGCAGTGGGCGCATTCTATCCTCCCCCCAACCCACAGGGGGCCCTAGTCTTTTAAATCCAAGAATGTAACTAGAATTCTACTAAATGCTCAAATTGAATAAATTTTATAACCTTATGCCCTGAGATAGGACAATGTGGCTTAAACCCAATACCTATAAAGAATCTAAAAATTATACCCAATTTGCATCTGTTGATCTTGATTTATATTATATCAATATTTCCTTAAAATATAAAAGATAGGTTTGGGTGTCATGGCAAGACCATCATACATCTTATGCTGATTGGGGCCTCATTCCTAAGTTCCTGTTCTCTTCAGTATACTTGCACTAGGAGACATATCTATTATGATCCGTTTATAACTTATTTTTGATTCTTGTTAAGCTTATAAATAGCATGTGGTAGAAAGTTATACAATAAATTATTAGACTAGCTGACAGGTAATGCCAATTCTCTGGAGGGGTTGATAGAAACATGGCAATCAATATGTATAATTTTACACTCATTAAACTTATTTGTCAATACCTTGAAAAATTCTCTGACATATTGGAAAAGTCTACTGCAGTCTTTTCAAGAAGTCATTATTGGGGAATTTGGTGGCAGTATTGTACGTTACAGATGATTTTTAGCATTTTTTTTAGATTTTTAAAAAAATGATTTTTTTTACACATTTATAAAGAACTCTTTTTCATATTTTGACATACCTTCATAGATGCTTTTCATATTATTTCTCTGGTCATCTGATTGTATGTTGGCCATTAACAGATGGCACAGATTATAGCCATGGTATATTGGCTTACACCTTCACAGGTACCCATTTATACCCCTTGGTTGAGTGAGATAAATTTTTGATTAATTTTCTGCCCTGAAAAATCCAACGGCCTGGGTGGGTTTTGAACCCAGGACCCTTCGATCCTGAGGCCTTCATCTTACCACTAGACCACCATCCTATCAGTTAGTCTTAATTTTTATGTCACAACAACAAAATGTGTTCTTAGAACTGATGTAGAACATCAACATGAATGATAGCAGTATTTGTATTTTATTTGTAAAATGAACATTTTTGCAGTACCTGGAGTAGTTTTCAAGTTATCACCAGATCTAGAACCTACATCTGTAGTCACAGCCAGTGAACTAAGTGTGACAAAACCTTCCTACACACTAAAGCTGCTTGTCAAGGATGGCGGAGCTCTGACTTTTACAGAAAATTTTAATGTCACAGTCAGCTGTAAGTATGAATTGTGTATACATGGTTTGTAATTGATTGTTTTTATCATAAACATTTTTTTATCAAATACTATCCCTTTGTTTCAGTGTAAACATACCAAGTAAAGCTATTGTTTGAAAGTCTATATCTGATTTTGACACACTTTTTTAATGCTATAAAACAAGAAGCCATGCAAACAGTATAGACATCAAATTGAGACTATATAGAACCTATTTAAGCAGGCCCTGACTGTTTTTCACTGTGTAATTTCATCACATGAAAAGTCATTAAAATTGTAACGTAGACTGATCCATACGGATAAAGTCCACAATGATAAAGTAAGAAGAAGTAAGGGGATTTACTATCTGTATTTATTTATAATATAAATTTATCTGGCCCTGTGTTCAGCTGAGTTTGAGATTAAAACTGTTTGCTGCTGTTGTTTTGCAATATTTACCTAAACAACAAAATAAAATTCTTACTGAGACTGAAAATCAGTTAAAAATATGCATTGTCAACTCAAAGTTCCCTTTAAAAAAACTGATTCAAATATATTTATGACAACCAATTTTCATTTCTAAACTCACATGAGACCAAAAAATGCTTAGTGAACAAGGGGCCTGTTCAATTAAGCTTGGATCAAGATCTGTTGTTTTCATCAGTTTATTTATGTCATTCTTAGTTTTGTTTTAAAAAAAAATGTTACAGATGTTTGGCACACATGGATGACGTGTCACAGGCAAAACCAAGGTCCATATGTTGAAGGTCAAGGTCACCTTTAGGGGTTAATTATTACATACTGCATATATGCACAGATAGTATATGTCTGGGCTGTAGCTTTATATTGCATGGGGGATTTTTAAATTGTCTAGTACACAAAGTCAGTAGACCAACGTTATATTAAAATGGCATAGTACAAGGGTTTGTTCTTCCTCATATATGTTTCATGTTAAGACTGTAACCATGTCATGCATTGGGATATGCTGTCTTGTTCTTGAAAAAATGCTGCCTTCAATCTTGTTTTTGAATGAAAATGCTGCCTTCAGTTTTGTTCTTGGCTGACCATGCTGCCTTCAGTCGTGTGCTTGGCCTCAGTTTTGTTCTTGACTGAACATGCTGCTTTTCTTCTTTTGCTTGACAGAAAATGCTGCCTTCAGCCTTGAGCTTGACTGACAATGCTGTCTTTAGTTTTGTTCTTGGCTGATTATGCTGCCTTCAGTCTTGTTCTTGGCTGAACATGGTGCTTTTAGTCTTGAACTTGACTGAAAATGCTGCCTTCAGCCTTGAGCTTGGCTGACCATGCTGCCTTTAGTCATGTGCTTGGCTAAACATTATACCTTTAGTTTTATTCTTGGCTAAACATGCTGCCTTTAGTTTTGCTCTTGGCTAAACATGCTGCCTTTAGTTTTATTTTTGGCTAAACATGCTGCCTTTAGTTTTGTTCTTGGCTAAACATTCTGCCTTAAGTTTTGCTCTTGGCTTAACATGCTGCCCTTAGTTATTTTCTTGTCTAAACATGCTGCCTTCAGCCTTGAGCTTGGCTAAACATGCTGTCTTGAGTTTTGCTCTTGGCTTAACATGCTGCCTTTAGTTTTGTTTTTTGCTTAACATGCTGCCATCAGCCTTGAGCTTGGCTAAACATGCTGCCTTGGTTTTGCTCTTGGCTAAACATACTGCCTTCAGTTTTGTTTTTGGCTGAACATGCTGTCTTCAGTCTTGTTCTTGACTGAAAATACTGCCTTTGGTTTTGTTTTTGGCTGACCATGCTGCCTTTAGGCTTGTGCTTGGTTAAACATACTTTCTTCAGCTTTGTTCTTGGCTAAACATGCTGCCTTTAGTTTAGTTCTTGGCTAAACATACTGCCTTCAGTTTTGATTTTGGCTGAACATGCTGTCTTCAGTCTAGTTTTTGACTGAAAATTCTGCCTTTAGTTTTGTTCTTGGCTGAAAATGCTGCCTTCAGTTTTGTTCTTGGCTGACCATGCTGCCTTTAGTCTTATGCTTGGCTAAACATGCTGCCTTTAGTTTTGTTCTTGGCTTAACTTGCTGCCTATTGTTTTGTTCTTGGCTGAACATGCTGCTGTCAGTCTTGTTCTTGGCTGAACATGGTGCCTTCAGTATTGTTCTTGGCTGAACATGCTGTCTTTGATTTAGAGCAGTGGTAGGGCTAGAAATCTCATTAACTGTTTATAAGCTCAAGTTATAAAAGTTCTTAAACACTGATTTTTTATCAGAATCTGTATTCAACCATTTCAGTACTGCCACCACCAGTAAAGGTGGAACTGACTGTTGAGAGTTACCAAAGTATTTTGGTTAGCTGGAGCTATGATAGAGCTGACTTTTACTCAGTCACAAACTCCTACCAGGTTGTCCTGTCAACCAGCCAGGGACCTGTAATTGAATCCACAATACAGGGAGAATCCAATAGAACATTAAATATGACAGGGCTCAATGCAGAAACTTCATACACAGTGGTTGTCAAAGCTAACACAGACTATGGTATTAGAGATTCAGAACCTGTTATTATTAAAACACCAGGTAAGTTTGCACTATGTAGCTATGTAAATATCAATTAACGCAAGATATGTAGTGTTTTGTGTATTTTAAGTATCACATATACACTGTTTAGGTTCTATGGAGTTTTTCCAGCACATTTTTGTGAAGAAGATCAGGATCAAATATATTTTAACATCTTCAACATGCTGTCTTTGATATTTAAGATAATTCAACACCAGTTAAATATTGCAAGGGAACTTTGCTCTTAAATAGTCATGGCATTGTTCTTCCAGTCACATAGTGAACCATGTCACAAGTCAAAGCATGCTACTGATCACTCTAAACTACACTTAAAGTTCACAGACAGGTTTTGTGGAATATTTGTAGCCAGAGAAACCTGGCCCATGTTCACAATACTTTTAAAAACATGACCAGGATCAATTTCTAATTTTGATTTTCTCATACATTTTAGCTTTAAAGGTAGAGGAACTCATATCCAAGATGTTTTGAAATCATTCACAAAGCTTCAAGAAATTGAAAATTTGATTACAGATACTAGATTATTTTATTAGGAGAGTGGGGGATGCTTGTTAAACGCCAATCTAATTATGGGAACACCCATTCTGGGTGGGTGGGTGGGAGGCGGGCGGTTCAACAATGTTGTCCGCTCTCTAATTTAAATATTTCTCAACCAGATTCCACCAAACCTGCTGAAAATGTTTGTTGGTAAAATATCTGGGTCAAGTTCAATAAACAGACAAATTGCTTCAAGCATTCCAGGAATAATTGCCCTTGAATTAGTAGAATTGGCCATTTAGGATTTTGCATTGACTTCAGAATACTAAATGAGAATCTTTGTCAAGTTCATTACTTGATTAATTTTCAGTGAATCTTTTTAAAACCTTGTATACTTATTTGTCATGATATGAACCTGTGGGCCTGTGATTATGGTCATGATCTATTAACAGATACATTAATTAAGACCATTTTGTTTTTACATTTTTTACCTAGAAATTGTATGGCACTGTCATTGATTTCTGAATCACTTTTAGTGATAGGTCAAGTTTTATCCAGGGTTTAGAGCGAAAAGGTGCTAAATTCCTATGATTTTCATAGGCTCTTAGAACCTTTTGGCACTAAACCCTTGAATATTATTTGCTTCTTAAAAAAGACTGATTCTCAAATGGTCATAGTGTGACAGAAAGTTGTTCTTGAATCCAAGAACTTATTGACGGGCGTATTTTGTGAGTGTCACTCTTGTTCAAAATTAAGACTTAATTCTCATACTCCTAATGCTAAATTTTATACCCTGAATCATGACAATGATTTTTCTAGTAAAATGTAATAAATCACAACCAGTGTTTCATGTCAACTTGAATTATCTTTCTTTAAAATTGAAATTATGACTCTGTACTTTAAGTAAAACATGGGCTTAGTGGGTCTTTGCCTTGTGTACATCATCATCATCATTTTAGAAAGGCAATTCAACTATTCAGCTAGTCAATGTTTATCAGATAGATAAAATTTTGCTTTGAACTTTTCATCAATTAGAAAAAAAGTCTAAAACCATCAATGTTAGATAAGTGATCTTAGCAAGGGTGCAGTGGTGTACTGGAGGTTGCGAATTGGAGTCCCAAAGTGGGCATTTCTCCTGACCTTTATTTGACAACAAATACTGGTTTTAACCAGAAAACAGTCTTGAAATTATTTCTACAAGACATAGGCTTTCAACGCAATTAAGGTGAAACAAATAACTTTTAACTTAGGAAAACTTGAATTATCTCCCTTCAAAATTATGACTCAGAATCTGATTATGAGTTTCCTATTTATTATCCATGTAGCAAAGCCTATTTTACAAAATAAAATGTTTATTTTTTGTTTGTGTTTTCAGAGGTTCCAGTATTGTCAATGTTTGTTTCAACAATACATGTCCTTAGTGCGGACTTCACTAATCGCCATAGAGACCCAGAATCTCAGATTTACTTTGAATTAAAGACAAATGTAATCCAAGGGGTAGGTTGTAACAATAACATTTTTACTTTTGAGCTCATTTTGTTATCACCTTATATCTGTCATTTGTCTGTCTGTCATCTTTGTTTTAAATTGACTGCTCCTTCTGAACCACTGACTGGATTTTGTTCAAACTTAGTCTGAAAATGATAGCATAAACCTTTATAATTTTGTTCAATCTGTTACAATTCACAACTTAGCTGCCAGAGCTAAAAGTATGGAAAAAACTTTTTGAATTCTTCTTGTAAAAAACCATAAAGGCTTAAGCTCAGATGTTATGCATTTGCTGTCATGTACAGGTTCAAGTTTGGTCTGATTATGACCTTTGGGTCAGATTTGCCTGGTCCAAGGAGCATCTTATTTTACAAAGACTTATATAGTGAAATAGTTTTAGAAGTTTGAGGTGATCAGTTACAAGATCCTCTATTTTATGAACTTTGTTTGCTGACCTTATGTAAAATATTACAGTTTTCTTTATTTTCTTTTTACCACATTCAAATGGCACTCTTTTTCATATTTGACATATGTTCAAAGGTGCTTTACATATTTTTCTCCCATTATCAGATTGTAAGTCAGCTGTTAACACATGGCGCGGGTTGCAGCCATGGCATATTGGCTTTCACCTTCACAAGTACCCCTTTATATACCTGGATGGAGTGAGGCACACATGGGATTAATTGTCTGTCCAGATTGAAAAATCACATGGGCACGGCACGATTTTAACCCAGGAACCTTTGATCCTGAGGCCTGTGTCTTACTACTAGACCCCACAATTATAAATGTAATCTTATGACTTTTATCAAGTTTTCTTCAAACAATTCTAATAAAACTTGTTGTATGTTGAGAAGGTTCCTATTTCAAAGCAGCTGTGAAATTTTAATTAATTAGTGGTAGAATAATAAGCAATGCAAATGTTTGACTTGATGTTGGCTTCGTTGAATTTTCTGAAAAAAGAAATTTCATTGATCAAGCAGTTAAGAGTCATTCATTGCTAAAAAAAAGCTTGAATGTTGGGAGCAAATTATTGCTGGACTTTGACCAGGTTCTTGGGTAATGCATATTCAAGAGATGAAAGTAAATTTGTTTGAAAAGAGGAAAATTGGCCGGGACTTTGTAAATAGGTGAAACAATCTAAAGTTTTCAAAAGATTTGTGCTCGAGTTTGAAAAGATAGACTGTAGTGTACATAGAATTTAGTTGAAATATTGTATGATAAATTAACTCAATATTTTATTGAAAAATTGTATGATAAATTAACTGAGTATTTGATTAAAAAAGTGTATGATAAATTTACTCAGTATGTGAAAATTTTATAAAAAGTTTTCAAGTTTTATTTAAATAACCCAATTCAAGTTGGAGAGATTTCAGCATGGAGTCTAAAAAAGATTGTCAACCAAGGTACTTGGTTCACCCAGTTAACATTGATAGCAACTTAAATAAGTTGAATAAGACAGAGAGTCTAGCCCCCTTAGGAAGATCCATGCAAATTAAATGATTTCATTATTTCAGATTGACAGTGTGCTGAAAGGAACACCTGGATATGCCGGCTGTCAAGTGAAAGGTTTCAGGTGAGATAATATTTCAAGGAAATAATAAATAATTTAAAAAACTGTACTTTTAGCCCTTTTTCTCAATCTGACATGAGATTTGATTGAAAAATAAGTAGACTTAGTTTTAAATTGAACAAGGTTCAAAAACAACACCTATTTCTCGTTACATGATACAAGGAATATGATGTTAAGTAGCATGACATATTTAAAGTAGAAGTGCTGTATTAACAGAGCTGAAATGACAAATAATGATTGTGCACAATTTTAATGCACATATATTTTGTTTTTTATCATATTTTACCAAAAGCTTAATACACTATTTTGAGAATTAGTTGTGAAAAAAGCCATTTTTTCTTTTTCAGACAGATTTATCGTAAAGGTTTTACCATGTTGAAATGACTGTCTGTTTTGCTTTCATAGGGTTTACATCTTTCAGTCTGCACAATGTGTATCAGTCCTTCAGTATTTATGTTAACAGGAACATTTATTCTTTGTGAACTCCTTCCATCTTTATTCCCTAAACAGGCCTTCCAACAGTATATTTGCTGACACCATCATATATGTAAATCAGACTGGGAATGTCCCTGATACAATAAACATCTTGGAGACTGGGGTTCGCTCAGGCTGGCTTGGACAACTGTCTGTGAATTCAAGCTTCTTTATAGCACATGAAGGAGGTAAGTCACATTTCATTAATTGCCTAGCCAACCTGTGATAGCTTCACTAATATAAAGAGAGATGCTCATGAATGATTTCATTTATAAAACAAGTTTTTTGAAAATGATAAAGACGAGACTTGTCGAGTTTTAATGGTTTTTGAAGATGCATTTTATAAATCTAATCATTTATTAGCATGGATGCAAGATTCTATTTATAACATAACAACTTAAAACAGGTAAAGGTGTCAAGTGAATACACAAACTTATCTCTATATACAAATGCTAATTTTAACGCCATCTGATGACGTTGTTGCCAAAAGTACATCATCATGGTTTCCAGTTTATCCAGGCACTTTAAAGAATTTCATATTGCCAGACCAGTGTGCAAATATGCTGATGTCATATACATCACAATAATTACTAGTGAATATCAAGCCGTGGATATTGCAAAATATATTATGGCATGATTTCACGCTAGCGCCGATAGTTATGTTATAAATGTCATTATCAATTCTGTGTCAAGGGTGTCTTGCCTAGCCAGCTCATGAACTGTTTCATGTTTGGCATGGATGTGCTAAAGCTATATGCCCCTTGCAAGTGCTCAATAAATGGAAAAAAGCACCCTCAGGACTGCGGGTTTGAATCCTGGACTAGGCACTTTGGATTTTTCAACTGAGGAAGCCTTCCAGCTGGCTTGTAGTATATCAGTGGTTCTACCCAGGTGCCTTAAATAGTGAGCTGAGGTCCCCCTGGGGTTTTCCTCCTCTTGTAATGAGCTGGATGTCACAATATGACTGAAATACTGTTAAAGCATTATCTTCCCATTTAACAAAAAATTAACATCAATAGTTAAGTAGTTGTTCAGTCTTTCCAAAATATGACTGGGTAATTATGCAGTATTTTCAGCTCTGTATGGGACAAACCAATAAAATAGCTTCATACTGTGACTTGTTTGTGTATATTTTTGTCTGTATCCAAATGCCTGTATATACCTTTCTCCATCAATATGTTTTGCTTTGTTTTAATTCATTTAGCACCATTGTCACGTAAATATGTATTTGCAAACAGTCCAAACTTGTATCAGTCATAAGTCTGAAAAACACGACCAAATCAGCATTACACCATTTGCAATTTGGTAAAATTGTTTTTGGTAAATCTTTTATAATTATGACAATGATAGGCATGCTCTCATTTAGAAGTTCTGCAGACCTTATTTTAAGATTTGATGCAAAACCTTTTACAGTTAAGTACAGTTAGGGTTGCTTGGTAAATAAAAAAAAGTTTTAGTACTGGTCCAAACCTGTTGACTGTAGCCATTTTATCAAATAGTGTCAGGCATGGAGCAAAACCAAAGGCTCCTCAGCAACTTTACTTGCCCGTGTGTGCATGTAGACTAGCCAGTTCATTGTATAAAAGGATAGTGATTCCAGTGGGAAAGGGCACTGACCCTAAAACATGTGTTTTAAGAGTTTATCTATCTAGTTCCTCAGTAGTTGCAATTTAGTTCCCATCTTAGTCTGTTTTGGAGCTGTAAGGATTTAAAAATAAACAAACAAACAAAAAATGTTCCTTAATTGCTGTTTTGTTTTCTTCATGAACTTAAATTTGTTTCATGTATAATTTACTTTTGTTTGATGGGAAAGTTGTTCGTTATTTTTGAACTGTTTACAAGTTTTAACTAGAGTTTGTACTTGTCCTAGAGAATATCCTTTAACATTCTCTGTCATATGCACTAAACGATGAGATTGTGTTGTACTTACACCCATGCCTATAGCTTTAAAGTAACTGTACTCCAGATTTGGCTAAACATTTCAGAAGTTACAAAACATCTGCAAAAGTTTTAAAATATGACAATAACATGGAGTGCAGTTTCTTTGAGGCCAGGGACACAGTACTTTAAAGAAGTCAGCCTTTGGACATAGGACTTTATGATATTTTCCCATTTCTCATTTGAAGTTCTGTAAAGTTACTTATTGTTTTTGGGTTTTTTTCAGATGGTTATATCAGAATAAGTAGAATACAACAGCAACCAGCACAGATCTTCAATGGTTCAGTAGCCACACTATTTTGTGACATACTAACAGTTGGCTTTCCAGCTACCGTTAAGTTTGATTTCTGGTGGTCCTATGAGGGGAACGTTCTGCGACCTACAAGCCAGTCCAGATACAGTATCTCCTCCACTACAGATGTAGATATACCTGAAAATAAAAAGTCGATCCTGAGGATAACACCTGCAGTAAACAGCAATGCAGGTTGGTCCTTTGAATGAATAAATCAATATCAGGTATAGTTCTGTAAAGGGAATCTATTGCTCCATTAAACACAAAGACAGTTCTTGCATCTGAACTTGCCAATAAAAGGTATAGTTCTTTTTGGCAAATTTATTACTCAATACCAAACAAAGACATTTAATGCCATCTTCATTAATTTTCTTTGGAATATGAAAAACTGAAACTATTTTATGTTCTGTTTAATTGTTCAGAGTATGTTACACCCTTTTGCTTTATCATGAAAAAATACTTATTGGAAACAAATTAAGTGCTCTCAAAATAACACTGAGATTGAGCTGTGGCTGAAAAATGGGTCGCTTGAATTGAGTATACCATACAAAGTGTGTAAATAGTTGAAAAAAAGGATTATTTATAAAAGATATGTTTGAAAGTAATCCATTTGTTGTAAGAATGTCCTTATGAAAAATGTACAGAAGGGGTTACATATTAATCTATCTGTCATTTAGACCAGTTCAGTTATGGGAGTTATGGTCAAAATCTGTATAATCATTTTTAAAGAAAAAGGCCGTAAATACCACTTTCTATAAAGAAAAAGGCCTCTTTTATGCCACTTTGTACACACCAAAAGGCCTTTCATGTCACTTTGTACACAGTTTAAGGCCTTTGATGCCACTATTTAACTTTTGAACAAGAAGTTCAAATTTTATTTTACTTTTTCTTACATAAATATTGAGGGTCAGTTGTCATTATTTTTATGTGCTTGCTTGTGTAAGTTGTATGATGTGATCACTACAGCAGGCAGCAGGGAGTATGGCTTCCACAACCGTATTCTGCTCTCTATAACATGAGCAATCTTTCCAGTCTAGATCAAAACTTGAGTGTCAGAACGTTTATGGCTGTAAGGAGTAATAGAATTTAAATGACTAGCCAGGTTGCTCTATTCCTTGTGCAGTTTAAGCCCCTTTTTACACCTATATTTGACCAGAATAGCATGACTGCTCTTTATCATGGAAAGTACTTTTCCAGTCTTCATTAGTGAAGATTTGCTTGTTGTCATACTGTCTGCCAAGTTTGATAATCTAGATTACTGCAGCTCTTCTGGAGTTATGGTCCCTACTTTTGCTGATATATCATAAAATATGCAATGTCACCTTTCAAATTGCAAAGCCTTTACTCAGTCTTTATGAATCATGGACAGAATGTCAATGGGGGTACTACCTTAGCAAATCTCAATAACCAGCCTGTTTGCCTCCAGCACTATGGAGTTAATTCTCTTTAATTACAATAAATTAGTAAAATTAGCAATGCATGCCTTCTAACTTGGAAAGCCTTTATCCGGTCTTAATCAAACTTAGACTAGTTTATTGGTACAATGTTGATAATTAGCCAAACAGCTCAGTAGCTTTTGTATTAAAGCACTTTATTTGAAATTATTTGACCTAATTAGCAATGTCTGCTTTCTAACTTGATAAAGTTTTATCTTGTCTTCATCAGACTTGGTCAGAATTTTTTATTGGCAAACTATTATGGTACAAGGTGACATGACAGATTAGCTCCAGTCTCTCTCGAGTTGTGGTCCTTGAATTGCTATTATTTGACGAAAGTTGGTTTTTGGTACCATTAGGTTTACCACATTCTTTCAACAGGCAATTTTTTTTTGCTGTTTACAGCACACTTGTTTTTATATGAGATATATTATGAAGAACAGTTTAAATCTTTTTCAAAAGTCAGACATTTTGAATGCCATGTTTTTTAACTTAATATTAGAAATTGTGGGGCTTTACATCTGTGCTACAGATTTCCTTTGTTTGGTCTAATAGGGTTTCTTTCATGATTTAAAAAAGGCCCTTTCTTGTATATTTCTGTTCTTATCCAGGTAAATATGCATGCTATGCCAGTGATAAGAACCGCCTGCAAAATGTGTCAGACACTATCCTAGTGAGTGTTCTGTCCCAGCCAGTAGTAATCTTGATGCCCAGAGGTCAAACAGTCAACCAGGGCGACACAGTTGTACTAGTGTGTAAGCTGGAAAGTGACAAAAGCACGTTCACACAGTTTGTGTGGTACAAAAATGGAGTTTTACTGCAAAACACAGATGGTAAATGTCTTTATTTCTGTTACTTACCATTTTTAGATTTGTTTTGTTTCACATTTAGATGAATTGATTTTTAGCTCACCTGAGCCAAAGGCTCAGGGGAGGTATTATGATGGGTCTTCGTCCATCGTACGTTGTACGTCGTATGTCGTACGTCCACAATTTGTTTAAACAACATCTCCTCCGAAACCACTAAACAGAAGTCGATGAAACTTGGCTGGGATATTTCTTGGATAGTCCCCTTTCAAAATTGTTCAAAGAATTCCATTCCATGAAGAACTCTGGTTGCCATGGCAACCGAAGTGAAAAACT
>JAULCC010237070.1:0-12589 GCA_032358795.1 Nuttallia obscurata | reverse complement strand
GGGATTCGAACCCACAGCAGTGAGGGGCTGAGAGATTGCAAGTCAACGACTATAACCACTCAGCCACGGAGGCCCCAGATCATATTGTATGGCTACCATAATGTAAAGCTTGAGAATGTTCAAATGTTAAAATTGAGTGTCAAGAGCCTGTAATTGACATGAAAGGGGAACTTTGCAGTGTAAATTGCCAAACTGGGGAATTTACATGACTTTATATTACTTCATAACAGTTTTTAGCAAGATATATTAAGCAAGACTGGATGAATTTCCTGGTTTTATTTGCCTTTAATACAAGTTAACATATCTTTTTCACCCTGAAAATGTAAGTAATTGGCTCAATGTTTCTTTCTTACTGTTCATTGGAAATCTTTGGGGATTGGGGGCTCAATATTGGCCTAAAATCTGCCATTAAAAAAAGGGATAAGAAGCAAGTTGTAACTGTTTGTTCATTTGTTTCTTGATGACAGCTATTATGGTTAATTGACACCCGAGAGAAAGGGAAGCATACTGAGAACTCTTCTGTAGAACTCTCTGGTTCTTTTACTAGCCCAGTGGATAGCAAGGATATACGGGGGACTGAACCCCGGCCAATCACTTTATCTTGATGTGATAAACCAGTCGTAATCCTTACCCCAAATCCTGGGTGCCAAGGAGGGAAAGCCATTTATAACTACTAATTTTTAAGTCTTCGATAGCATATCCAGATGGCAAGACTGTAAAAAAAAATCATAATTTTATCAAATTTGTGTCTTATCCTATAGTGTTTTAACAGCTGATTGAGTTTTAAAAGCAGCCCTTCATGCTGCTATATAATTTAGGCTTAGTCTTAAGTCTTCTTGAGCATTATGTAGAACTTGCAAAAATATTCTTCAAAACCATGTCATTTTGTTCCTCCTTCATCAAACATTTAATGTACTACTCTCTCAAATATGACTTTTTGTGAATTAAACCTACAATAATGCTGCTCCAAAAGAGAATAAAACATTTATTTATTCTTATTTTGGAATTCTGTAACATGTTGCGGAAAGGTAACTCGATACTGCTATGATTAATTTCTACCCTGATGAAGACCCACTCCACTGTTCATTTGAATCATTTGTTGTTAGTATTAAATCTAGACAACACCAAAGGCCTGGATCCTTTGTTCTACTTCTAATTTACTTGTTCTTAAATTATAGAATAGTTCACTGAAAATCTATTTCATAGTTTAACCATGAGGTTTCAAGTGAGATTCTTCTGCCATCTCCATAGTGGGCAAATATCATAGACATAATGATTTTTATAACAGGTCTGGATTAAACTTGTCTAATAACAATCAACTGTTAACTTCCTTACAAATTAGCATGTCATCCAAATTTTTGTTTATCGGTTCACAAAGCATTTTTCAGTCTCAGCTGAGTTTGAAAATGAAATTGTTTTGTGCAATTTCTTCGCAATTTTGACCTTATCAACAAAAAAATACTGTTTGAGACTTAAAATCAGTATAAAATACTCATTGCTAAGTCAAAGTTCACTTTGAAACATCAATTTCAGATATGCATACCTGTCAAGTCTCACGCATTATGGGAATGTCACACGCATTTTTGCCCTGAATCATGCTCACACACTTAACTGTAAAAATCTCACGCATATTCTAATTTTCAAAAATATTTTTTTCTTAACGAGTATTTTAAGCATCCGAGGGTAAACTATTTATCTTAAAACCCTAGAATGCAAGTTTTTCTTATGACGAAATAAGATTATGTATACTAGCACCAATCGGTGCTATCCTGCACAATTAACATTGTCGATGTAAACATGACATTGCGAAACAGATGCAAGAAAGATGTCTGATGACAAATCCCCACCTCGCAAAAAAGACAAAGCCAAGAAAGCACCTTACATGACATCGACACCCACCCAGTCACAGTAAACTGTTCTAGAACTACCCTTATATTGCCAAACGACAAGCAGAGGAACTTTTCGTTCCATTTTTAAAAAAAACGTTTTTTGGATTGATTAGGCGGGAGTTTGAACCCATGACCTCCTGCATGGGAGAGTAGTATCAGAGAACATCAGGCCCCATGTTCACAAAACTTTTCAAAATGAGGCCCAGGATCAAGTTTATAATTTGATTTACTTATACAGTATTGCTTTAAAACTAAAGTGATTAATACAAGTGATTCAGGTTGTTGAGCTTAAAATAGTATTTCATTATGTATTGATGAGAAAAAAGAAAAATATTTAATTGATCCTTATAAAATCAGGATCAACTTTTGGATCAATTTTAAAATCAGGATCAACTCTTCTTATGCAATATTTTGAAGTATTAAACTTTTTTTTATATTATCAATCATGTGACTGTCAGTAGCCATAGTTAAAATATCTTAAATATCAAAGACAGCATGTTGAAGATATTAAAAAAATATTTATTTGATCCTGATTCTGAAAAGTTTTGTGAACAAAGGACCAGGTTGGGTGCAAACTCTTATGTAGATTTATAGAAACTGAAGAACAGAATATTTTGATTTTACCTACCACCATCTTGTTTCATTTATTTTTTACATTATCTCACTTTTATACTTCCATGAATTTTTTTTTGTGTAAAACATTGTTGTAATACAACCTGGCTTGGAATTCACCAACTCATTTTCAGACTTGAAACTCAAGAATAGTCTCCAACACTCTCTGTTGGCTTTCAGCTTTTGCTAGAATAATAGGTGCTGGGAGCCATACCACAGGGTTAGAGATTATTCTCGAGTTTCAAGTCTAAGAAAAGGTTTGTGAGTGAATTCTAAGCCTGAAATAATTAAAGAGTGGCTGAAACTTAACATCACTTGTTCTTTTTATTCAGTGGTGTTGTGAATGTTGCCTTTTTCGAAAACTGCAATATTCCTGAATGTCAATATTTGGTACTATTGAGAGCTGCTACAGGTCTACGTTAAAAACTTACCAAAACTCATAAGACTCTCATATGAATATTGTATCAATTACTGAAACTAAAATTCACAACAATTTTTCTTTCAGCATAATTTTTATTATGTTGTATTGGATAAGTCCTTGGATTCAATGACAAGTGTCAACAAAATTTACTCGCATCTACCATACTAGACCCATTTTCTGTCCTTAGCACTTTCAAATTATCAGGTGTTTTTTTGTTTTTTTTATCACGATTGCTAGTTAACTTCTTTTGTTTTTACTATACTCACACACACATTTGATTTCTTGGGAATACTGATACTATAACAATTGGTGATATATTACCTGTAATCAAAATTGTCCATATATTTCAAAAAGGAAAGAGGTGGTTGACATTTATAGATCTAGGTACTGGTATAAGAAGCAGGTGTAGAAATGGCTAAATCGAAGTAATCAAGCAACTGTTGTTTTCTCAGTTTTAGCTCGACTATTCAGTGAATAGTCTGAGCTATTGTGGTAACTCTTTGGTCATTGTTAACTTAAGATTTTCATTTATATAGTTATTTCTCTCTATTCATTTTTCTGATCTGAAGCATATCTTGAATAAGACTAGCGTGCAAGTATGCATCACCTGTTTAGGTAATGTACATACATGTATGGACATTACCCTTACAGTGTTGGAAGATGTTGAAATAGAATTTTATATATTGACAAAGGGGAGAGGAAAGTGCAGAGTACAAGAACTGTTAACTAGATCATATTTTTAGAGTTGTTTCCCCTTAGTTAATTGTAATTAAAATTGTAGTAAATGACATTTAGAGAAACTGCTGTGTAGAACCTTCCTTGTGTACAAATATTTCTTAAAATAGTCAAGTGTGCTGTCCTCTGACAGCATTTGTTTATTTTATGTTCACCAGTTCTCAGGACTTTATCAGACTATATTTGCAATAGATTTGGCTTTAATGAAGCTTGAAGACATGCATAAAGATATGGTACCAATATACCTCATGTTATCCTATAATGCAAATTGTATACTGTTATTCATTAAAAACCTATTATCAAAAACTATTACTGGAATAGACCAAATATGCAGAAAATTATCACTTATAAATTCTACGAATAAAAAAAAATATGTAAGAAAATTAGCTTTTTTTGTATGCAAGGCTTTTGGTATAAGGAAGGAGAAATTTTTTGCTGTAAGATTAAAACTAATAACATATAGTTTTATCTTTTTTAGACAAGATGGTCCCAAGTCTCAACTCCAACATTTATAATAAATGTGTGTTTTAACTGGTATCATGTTTTAGCTGGGTACTGATAAGTTTCTCTTTTCCTGTTATGTATGTAGCATAACATTTTCAAAAGTAATTTTTCTAACAGTTCAAATGACATAATGGATGGAAAATATATCTTGAATTATTATAAAATAAATATGTTCTACATACCTATATCACAAGATGAATGCATTGTAAGATCCAATGTTTAAATATTATGTCTCAAATCTTTTGCATGAGTGTTGTCAAGAAAATTTATGCATATATATTTTGGTACAGTTGATATTGTTGGCGATTCTACTGTTGATTTTCAATGTATTGTATTTGTTTTGAACAGTTCTATTGCACTGTCGGTCATATATATAATTTTATGAACTTGTTTTCCTCATGGACTATTTGTCTAACAGATTTTGACCAAATAAATTTGTATTATTTACTATTTTTTACAGCATATAAGACAAATGTGTGCAGCAAAGAATTTCATAAAATTACCATCCAAAATTGTTTGTAGCATTTTAACCTTTCAGAACCAAATTTGCACATGTCTTTTACAAATCAGTTTTTCTAACTTTCTGGTAACATTTTTGAAGAGAAGTTTTACAGATTGTGAAGTGTTTACAAATTTTTTTTGACAAAATCTAAGTCAAAAAGGGGCATAACTCTGCAAATATAGTTGACAGACTTATGTAACTTGCTGCAATTGTTTATATTATCATAAGAAACAAGTATGCCAAGTTTGAAGTAAATATGTTGAATGGTAGAGAAGATTTAAGTATTTTTTAAAAACTTAACCAACGCCGACGCAAGTGCAATAGCCCCCTTATTCTTCGAATAGTCGAGCTAAAAATGATCTTGAGAGTTTCATTAAAAATTCAAATTGGACATCAAAACGACATGAATTTCTCACTTCTGGGGCCCTTCTAGTCAGGTATCGAGAACTGTTGTAATAATTCAAAGATTTCATTAGAGGCAGTGGAAAGGTTAAAGAAAATTAATTGAATGCATTTGAATGTTGTCAATCATCCAAAGATCATGATGATTTGCCAAATCTTATTGAAGAGTTAATGAAATACTTTTATTGTTAACCTGCTGCACAATGTATTTTCAGCTAAAATATTCTCTACACATTCTTAAGCCTCTTGTTGGACCATTTCTTATCATTGCTCAATAAACTTTCTTTTTATCTCTTTTACAATGATTGCAAAATAAGTTGTTACAACTTATAAGCCCTCTCATACTCTCGTATTAATGTGTCTTTATTTGTGGCAGGAAGCCAGAATACCCTGGGGAAAAAAACACTTCCCTGAATGGGCGTTAACCTCCTTAGCCTCTCACATATACCAGCCCTGGCAAGCATTGGGACCTAGGTTACACTGGTGTCAAACAGATCTTTTTAACTACGGTAACAGTGGCACAGGAATATCCTGCCTGAATTTCATGACTAAACTTATGGACATTTATAGCACTTATCACTTTGACAGCCTGTATATCAATAACAGCTAGCTTTTCAGGTATTTTCCCTGGGATAATCGAGTCCTTAAATGTTTTTCATATCAGGTTGGTTCCACTGTTACATTTTACAAATCAAATGTTATTTTAATCAAGGAGCAAATTTTGAAAAAATACCAGCTTGGCTTAGCTTATTATTGGATCTGAATGGACGGTATTCTCTGCATTTTCCATCCCCCTCACCCCAACAACAACCAGCTGCCCTTTTCCATAAAAAGTTACCTTGTCGCAAGAAGTGAAACAAAACAAAACTATACATAATTCAACTCATATCACTTATCAGTATTCTAATAACTCCAAGATTGATAAGGGGACATCTTATTTTGAAGAAGAAAAAGCATTTTTATAACAAGAGTTGTCTGTAAGGGTGCACACTTGACTATTACACTGCTTGTTATTAGAAAGTTTCACTGTTATGCACCTACTTGATACTGTGATATGTACTATAAATGTAGCTGAACACAAAACTTTAACCAGAATGTCAATTAAAAAAAAGGCCATAATTTGCATTAAATGCTGGACACAGTTAACAAACTTGATTATTTACAGAGGTGCAATGGTCGGGAAGCCTTGTAGAATATTTCAATGCAATGTATCCAGTAGTAGCCG
Organism: Nuttallia obscurata; assembly: GCA_032358795.1. Classification (NCBI taxonomy): domain Eukaryota; kingdom Metazoa; phylum Mollusca; class Bivalvia; order Cardiida; family Psammobiidae; genus Nuttallia; species Nuttallia obscurata. The sequence goes on along the minus strand of JAULCC010237070.1, from coordinate 6,299 downwards.
AGCTGTAATATAATATATAAAGTTGCATGCAAAACCTTAACCAAGATGTAACACTAACCCCAGGGCGAGTAGAAGAGCTCTCCTATCCTCTGAATAGTCAAGCTGAAGATGTTACAACTAATAACATTTGCGGTATCAACCTTTATACATGTATTTCATTAACAGTTCTCTAACAAGTTTTCCATAATAATGAACAAGGCTGTTGAGAAACATTTTAGACTTATTTAATGCTTAAATTGAACATTACTTTAGGAAACAGTTACATAATATCACATCCATGACAATAAACACTACACAAAAGTTTTCCCAATTTTGGCTATGAGAAATTAGCACGCACTACATTCAGCAACAAAATTGGGAAATTAATATTTGGCTGTTGTGTTCTTGTTGTTATAAATATGGTTGTGTAGAGTTAATTTGCTAGAAATATGGTTGTAGAATGTTTTTTTTCCCCAAAATAGGGTTGCTGTAGCATTGTTTTGCTAAAAATATAGTTGCCATAGCAAGTTTTTGCTGTAAATACCATCACTATAGAAATGTTGCCATAGCTATGGCTAAACTATGTTGTAAACAACTGCTGCCCAACTGAACTTGTTTGTTGTAGTTTTGTTAGATGATTGTTATAGAGTTGTTAGTCAGATGTTATAGAGTTGTTAGTCAGAATTATAATTGAGCACCTTTATATTGATAGATATTTGGTGACTGAAGAGTAAATTTATTGTTAGAAGAAATATGGTAGTACAGTGTTGTTGTTGGTTTGTATTTTTGCTATCTAGAGTAATTGATGTTGTTACATCAACTGTTGATAATTAGAGGTAACCTCTTTGGTAACTATTAACTTATACTTCACTTCAGAGTTCTTTCAATGATATTGAGGAGAATATAAAGAGTGGGGTTTTTATGTGTGTAGAAATAACAGAATGTTTCACTGCCACAGGAGACTACTCATTGTAGACTTCATATAAAATGAAAAAAAAAAAAACACTCCGTTTTCTTTAAATACACTGGGTACTCAGTAACGTTATCCAGTACTATTTGAGGAAAACAATAAAATTACAACCATGATATGTAATAATTCCTGATTTCTATTCTTTGATTCAATATAACAACCAGTAAACCATTACTTAAAACAGAGATTATCACAACAAATTAAACAAATTGCAATTTCAAAGAGGACTACATTTACCTTATTGGAATGTCTATGAAAACAAAGGAAACACAGGGAGGAAAATATGTATATTGCATTTTCTTGCTTACACAACCTCACTAAGTACAGTACCATTTTTGATCAAATATAAGTTTAGCCATTAATGTGACTCTTGGTTTTCCAAGAAATCCTCTCCAAAACAAAGAAGTAAATTCTACTCAGTTTCTTCCCAAATACTGGCTTGGATCCAAACAAAAAGAATAACTAATAATGCTGGTGGGAAAAACAAAAATAATCCTTTTGTAACAATAGTGAGAAGGAAAAATTAGTTCAAAGTATATTTCTCTATCATTTAGTCTAACTCTCACAATGGCAATTCAACAATACAGTAGGGTCCATTCTTCTGTCTGATTATTCCATTATGAATCAGTTGTAATCAAAAATTCTCTACCCATCTTCAATAGCACCATTCTAGCACTTTTTATACATATAACTGTTTTATTTTATTTTTGTTTTAATGAAAAAACCTTTCATTTATGTATACTATTTTCTAGCTTGGGATGTCCTATGAAAGTCTTGACTAGTATCCGATTCCTATCAGATAGTTCTTATATTTGTCTAGATATTGCCTGCATGCCCCTGCTGATGAGGCCAAAGCCACTCCTATGATGACACCTTTCAATGTCAGGCACACAGTACATGCAAACTTCTCCTCTCCCCCTAATGACAATACTGAAATAAGTCCATCTTCTGCAGGGCTTGTGAATAGGTATTTGGCACCGCACAACTTGATGGTCTCCCCATTGAGATCCTTTCCCTGCGCTAACTTTATGAGGAGCAGTATCTCAGCCTGGGTGGGATTAAAGTCTTTGGACTTGGCCCAAGGGTGTCCATCCTGGCCAAACAACCCAGCCATTCTCATACATGGTCCAGCCATCAGACTATCTACATGTGGAGCCCAGGTGCTAGTCATTTTTAAGGCCTGAAAAAATAATAAAACAACTCAGTCATTTGTGAACTTTCAAGTTTGGAAACCAGAGCTGAATAGTTTGTAATTACAGTAAAAATACATAACAGAAGAAGGAATTATCTCTAGCAACTTTTTTTCTCCTCTTGCTTTACTGAAGCGATTGAACTCCAGATTAAGTTTACTTCAGAAGTTTCAAAACATCTGCATATTTCAATTTAAACTCTACCTATATCAGTTAAATAAACATTTTAACCTATTGTTCCTGATGAAAATCATTGAATCAGACTTATAAATATGCCTTTTTTTCCAGTTTTTCTTAAATGAAAGAGGAAGCTCTCTTTTCAGGGGTATAGTTTTATATTTCTAAAAAATATTGCACATTTTTGTATTAACTGTATATATTCATGTTGTCAAGGTTTCCTGCCATTTACTAGTTGTCAATGACAATTTTGGCAGATAAAGCCAAGGCTCAAATTAGGCACTCAGAGAGGCATACTTATAGACATTGATTGGTATACATTTCATCAAATATGATCTTGTTTTACGCCTTTAATAATGTTTGAAATGAAAAGATGCTGAAAGAGTATTGTAAGCATTAGTCGTTAGCCTAGAAAAGTATCATATATATATCACATAGGATAGAACAGGAGTCAAAAAAGCAAGTTAAATGAAATATATTGTAAGTTGTAGCAAATGTAAAACACTATGAAGCTACTCCACACCAAAACATTCTGAAAATGTAAGTATATTGTAAGTTGCAGTAGAGATGTTCCTGCTCCACAGGTCAAATGTATGGTAAATTTATGATTCTTTGAACAATTTTCACAGTTGCTAAGTTGCGGGCTTTTAAAGAGAGGATGCACTAAAGATTTCATGCCACATCTTCAGAATACCATCACGTGTACAAACTATCTTTGAAGCTTCATCAATTCAGACACCAGTGTTTCAGGTACAAAACAGGAATTGTTTATGTAAACAAATCTATGAAACATCAATGCATTGGATACAAAACAGCAGCTGTTTATGTAAATAGGTCTAGTGTAACGCCAATGTATCCTGTTCAAAACTGTTTATGTTAACAAGTCTATATAACACTTATGTATTGGGTACAAAAAAGCAGATGTTTATAAATGTAAATAGGTCTATGAAACACTTATGTATCAGGTCAAGTTGTTTATGAAAATAGGTCAAGTGTAACACAAATGCATCAGGTTAAAAACAGCAGCTGTTTATGTAAATATGTCTGTTGTAACACCAATGAATTTGGCACAAAACTGTTAATGTAAACATGTCTATGTAACACTAATGTATTAGGTACAAAAAAGCAGCTGTTCATATCAATAACACCAATGAATTGGGCACAAAACTGTTAATGTAAATAGGTCAAGTGTAACATCAATGTATTATGTACAAAAGAGCAGTGGTTTATGTAAATCTGTTTACATAAGACATCCTTAGGGCTGGGCAAAATCTAACCAGGGTCACTGTTTGAACAAACTTTGTAAAGGGAATGTATATGATATTACTAACAAATTTCTATTCTCTTGCATGTATGATTCTAGGAGAAGATTTTTAAAGTTTTTGCTTATTCTTCTATGTAAAACAGAGATGTAAATCATTATGCCCCTTCTGTGAGCCACTTTGTCGGGAACCTGTGTAAGATTAGAACCAGTGTTCTGCATTTATCAATTGGACAACATTTTTTTTTTAATCAAGGTCACAGAACTTGACATTTAACCTGATGACCTTGAATCATTAGTTGTCATCTACACAGGCTTCCAAACTCCCTGCTGAGCTTGAGGACTGCCGTTCAAGGGTTTTCTAGTTTATCAATCAGACAAGCTTTTTGTGTGGTTGAAGTCACTGTGACCTTGAACTTCAAATGATGATTTCCAAATCAATAGCGGTCTTCCTCTGGCCATGCCCAACCCCCTTGCCTATATTGTACTGTAGGTCAAGTTATTCTTCAGTTATCAAGGGGTAAAGGTTTTTTAGTTCAATGTCATTGTGACCTTGACCTTTTACCTGATGACTTAAAAATCAATAGGGGTCATTTACATGTCACTTTCAACCTCCCTGATCTGTTTGTAGTCTGTAGGTAAAGTTGTTCTTAACTTATTTAGCAGTCGCAAACAAGCTTTAACTTTGGCAGATAAATAAAATGTGTACTACATTATCATAAATATCATATTTGTTTATTCAAATGACATTATTTTCATTATTCAAATCAAAGTGAAATAAGTCAGAAAAAGTAAACCCTGATTTGACTGAGGCATAAAAATGTGTTTTGTTTACCGGTAGTCTTGAATCCTCTCCCAACTCTTTCAAAAAATTCTAATACAATGTCTGAAATATTTCATTAATTTCTCATTAAGTACTTAATGACAAAATGTGTCTTAAATAATTTATTAATTTCTCATTAAGCACTTAATGACAAAATCTGTCTTAAATATTTCATTAATTTCTCATTAAGCACTAAATGACAAAGCTGGAATCAAATTTCTATCAATCTACTATTCAGTGATGAAACCTATACCAGTTGAAGTGCCCTTCTTTTCATTTGAAAAAAATCTGGTGTTTCATTGCAATATTTGTCAAATTTTTTGTCCTCCAAATTTTATTGTTTAACCCAATCAATTATGTCAAGCAAACAGCTTGACCTTGAATCAACTCAATCAAGCACATGAATCAATCGATTGATATCTTATGGTGAGAAATTTGAGTGAAAGACCGAAATTTGTCACAGGCAATCACATGGCCATCATGTGGGGAGTGATGTCAGTATTATTTTACATATCACTTTTTTAGATATTTGTAACCAAGTAGAAATTTATGTTTATGTACAGTTTTTGATGAAGAGAAAGAACAGAGTTTATGTACATGAATTTAAATTTCTACTTAGTTACATATTCCTACTGTTACATTCATTTTTGTGATGTTTTCAAACACAATAATTCTGCTGCAAAGGCATTTTATAACAACTAGAATATGATGTAAATTTAACTGACGTGTAACACTTTTGAAAAAGTCTACATTTTCATAGATGCACTGGCCCTTTAAAGTTTTGAACAAAAAACAACAGAGTTTTAAAATAATCCTTGATTTTACTACAAACCTCCACCAGAAGTTACAAATGAACGTTTGACTATATTTTACGGGATTTCTGATGTAGGGATAAAGAACCTTTCTAATGAAACAGCCCAAATATAATTGTTAACCATCACCATACAAGTCAAAGCTTTATCGTAATATTTTTAACCCTTCCAGTAATTTAAATCTTTGTGGCCGACTCTTCCATCTTGTGTTTTATACTTGTACTTTTGTAAATTGCATGTTGGCACACAGGGCAAGGCAAAACCAAATGATTCCTTCATGCAGTAGTCTTTTGATCTTTGTTTCCATAGTTTGCACTTCCAAGCCTACTGGTATTGTAGCTTTGTAAGTTAAAAAGAACCTGTTTACCAGTAGATACTAATCTCTAAGAGACTAAGAAAGCATGTTTGTTAAAACAGTAGGAAGCTTTGCTAAGAGTTGTCAAAGCAAGACAGAGAGAGGAGACACATTCCCGAAAGATTGTTTAGTTATATACTTTCTAGTACTATGCATACATAGTGCAATTTTACCTTATCATTTCCCAGCTATAAATAGCATCATCTTTGTAGTGCGTTCTTTCCCATGTTGGTCTACCAGATAGTGTCTGCAATCTTTTAGCGCAAAGTATCAAAATTATACATGATTAACCTTTAGCCTGCTAAGGGAGACTGTGATAGAATTTGCAAACAGCTTGGATCCTGATCAGACACCGAGTAACTCTTTGGCTCAGGTGAGCAAAAAACAGTTGGCCAGCCAAAGTCATAAAAGTATTCATCTATTGTTATCTAAAAATTGTTGATATCATGTAGTACACCCTTCTTATCGCTAACAAAATTGTACTGTTTAATGTACATTTTGGCAATGAACATGTATATGTTTCAGCCGTAAATATAAGCAGACAGCTGAAAATTATCTATGTTGCTCTTCTAAATAAAGCATTTACTCTCTCATTGTTTTAATCTTTTATGTAATAAATTAAGAAAAGAACTTACAACTAAAAAATTTTTTTTCATCACTGTCCAAGTTTCTTTTTATGCACCTTCTTGTTCATAGTTACCCTCAGTTTTGTGTGAATTGTTGCTGATGCGA
>JAULCC010236848.1:0-12589 GCA_032358795.1 Nuttallia obscurata | reverse complement strand
TGAGCTATTGTGACCGGACTTTGTCCGTTGTCCGTCCGTCGGTCAACATTTGCTTTAAACGACATCTCCTCCTAAACAGCTTGGCCAATTTTGATAAAACTTTACGAAAATGTTCCTAGGGTGGTCCTCTTTCAAAGTTGTTCAAAGAATATGATTCCATGCAGAACTCTGGTTGCCATGGCAACCAAAAGGAAAAACTTTAAAGACTTTCTTCTCAAAAACTGTTGGCCAGATTTGAAAATTATTTGGTGTCAGTGATCCTTTAGTGACCCTCTACAAAATTTGTTCAAATTATTTGGATCAGTTAAGAAAATATGGCCACCAGTGGGGTGGAGCCAGTTTCCTTATATGGAGATATTAAGGTGAGCGATTACAGGACCATCATAGTTCTCTGGTTTGATCATCAGGTCAATGGTCAAGGTCTACATTGAACTCGAAAATCTTGTAGCTAAATTGAGAACTGAACAACGACTTTATCTATAGTCCTCAAACTTGGCAGGGATGTTGGACATGACTAGAGTGGATGGCCCTATTGATTTTGAGGTCATCAGGCTTCAGGTCAAGGTCACAATGATTTTTAACAAAAAATAATATGGTTCTCAAACTTAGCTTGGAGTTTTTGTATCAGTAGATGACACTTGTTGATTTAAGATCATCTAGGCTTAAGGTCATAGTCCTTTAGATCTTCCAAATGTTCCTGACAAAGTTGAAATCATAAGGAACATAATGTTTTACCAGCATCTAAAATGTAATATATAACTAACTTAATAGCAACTTCTATTAAAAATCTTTTGATCCTTTATTGTCAGTCTAAACTGTAAAAAAAGACAAATTTGCATCCAGATATAGAAATAGGAATCTTAGGCAAAAATTGGAAAACAGTTCTATAGAGTTGAGACCAGGTATTGATTAAGTGATGATGCAAATGAAGACTGTGAATATTTCATGCAGGTGCATTTACTACCTGTAAGACACTTACCTGAGAAAATACTCATCCATAGGTGATAGAATACTCATAGTTTATTTCTCTTTCCATGAAATGTTAAAATATTTGACCTTTTTCATCATTCTATTTTCATGTTCAGGGTTGTTTTCAGAGTAATGGATTATTGATGGCAGTGTAAACACTGATTGATTGAGGGATATGCTTCAATGATGTCAATTTTCTGTCTGCTACTTTGAGGTGAACAATTCAGCATCAGAATATCAGCTGAACACTTTTTTGTCTGCAGGTGAAAACTTCATTTGATTATGTGGTTAGAATTAAGGTTTGCTGCAACGTTACATGCAATAAGTCAAATGCTATATAGTTTACAGTTGCAAACTTTGCCCTACACCTGATAACAAATATTTTATATCCAGTGTTATCAGCCAGGTCTGAAAAACAAACTTGAATATAAATGAACAGGCAAAAATTGCTGATTTAATCTGCAGGACAGTGTCATGTTTTTATGGCTCACCTGAGCCAGACGCTCAAGGTGGGCTGTTGTGACAGGTCTTTGTCAAAAGATGTCTTATCCTAAAGGGCATAGCCAATTTTAATAAAACCTTACAGAAATGTTCCTTTATGTAGTCTCCTTTCAAAGTTGTTCAAAAACTTGGATTCCATAGAGAACACTGGTTGCCATGTCAACAGAAAGCAAAAACTTAAAAGAAAAGAGCTTCTTCTCCAAAGTGGCCAGATTTGATAACAATTTGGCATAAGGTGTTCCTTGGGTGACCCTCAACAAAGATTGTTTAAATTTTTTGATCTGTAAAAAACCATGGCTGCTAGGGGATGGATTTATTTTTCCTTACATGTTTATAGTGCAACTACTTAAATAATCTTCTTGTCCAAAACTAGAAGCCAGATTTGAAAATAATTTGTTACTTGGGTGACATCATTAATCTTCTCCTCTGAAACCATAAATGCTAGAGATATTATAGCTCTTAAAATATATTTATAAAAAATGGCTGCAATCATCAGGTGGGTGCCTTCAGGGCCATCATGGCCCTCTTGTTTTAGAATTTTAGATCTTGATCTCAAAGTGTGTGTCTTAAATGTTTCTTTTGAAAAAGTGATGCAGTTTTGGGCAATAAAGTCAGTAATTTTGGGAGTGTAAAATCATGTCTAGTTGTATAAACAAGATCAAGGTCTATATAGCTGATCTGTAAAAGTTCTAATGTGAATTTAGAGAGACTATTTAGAGAAATGAAATATTAAATGGATATTAAATTGGCTATATATATATATATGAAGTAAAAATTATCAGATTGAATTACAGAAAAAATTTAATAACTAATAAATAGAAAATATTTGTAGCATTGAGAGATTTTATGTGCCATCTGTCAAGTCCCATTCCACAAAAGCTTTAGGACCTAAATAAAAAGTCTCAAATAAAATGTCAGCTACGTCAATATTGTACTTCATAAGCATAATAATTTTTATGTTTTTTTTGTTTCAACATTAGAAATGGATGGCAAACAGCTTCATCTGTTTCTGTTTGTCTGCCACTTGATAATCATTGATTTCAAATACACATTTGGAAGCACAAAAAGTTGCCATTGTGGCAGAGGGCATTATTACACTAAATGGGGTACATGAGGATATTAGTCTACTGACAAGAATAATGGGTTACCTATAATTATGTTTGATTTGGTATTATTGTTGTTTATTGCTGGAGATCTAGATAACTGATTGTTAAATCACTCAGTGAGTTCAATTTACCATAACATTTGTTCATGATTGATCATATTATATACAGGTATTTGAAATTCATTGTGATCTTTATAATGCATGTATTGCATAATTGCCAGCAAGTTGAAAATAGATGTTTGCTTTTAGATCATCTTTGCTTGTCTGGATAACTGATTTTGTCAAACAGTCAGTGAAATCAATTTAAACAACTTCTGTTCACATTTATGATTAATCATTTGACATTTTGTAGCTGTTTGAAATTCACTGAGTGTTTTTATGGCTCAAAGTAGATTTAAGCTGCATATTTAGGGGCCAATAGTCTGCAGTAACTTATAGCTAAGCTATATATATTATGAATTAAGAATGTATAACTATATTATAGTAATTAAGCTAATACTGTAGGCAGATTTAGCTTCAAGCTTTATTTGGCAAGTTTTCTCAGTTAGTTCAATATATAGAATTATTAACAACATTGTGATTTTTGTAAGTTAGTTTGTTTATGTCACTTTCTGCCAACTAGGGCTAATGGCATCCCAAAGCTGTTACAGAGAATTAACTCTTTAGAATTCTTTAGTTCTTTTACTGTGTGATGCCTATGCAAATCATGCTTATTTAAACCTTTTTCATTTAGTCTCATGACCCAAGTGTCATATATCGTGTTTTCCTATGGGATACATACTACATTTTTGCCAATTACATGATTGACTTCTGTGTTACCATGGTAACAAGTACAACATTTATCATTGGTTTGTTTCAGTACATGAGAATTGTGTCACTGGTCTGAAGATTGCTTTCTGTATTTAGGATACTGTAAACCTATTCATATGAACTATTTTCAGCACCATCTACCCATAAGAATCCAGTTGGATCTCATTAATGATGCATATTTAAATAGCCAGTGATTTTTCATCTATAATTAATTGCTGTTTAATAAAGGTTGCCTGCATTATTGCCAGGTTGTACTTCTATAGAATGTTTTGTAAATATCTGGATCAGCTGTAACATTATTTTGAATCTGATGATTCACTGGGTTCATGCAAGTCAGACATGTTCAGTACTTTCAAGTCAGACATGTTCAGTGTACTTTCAAGTCAGATATATTCAGGGAGTATACTTTCAAGGGAAGGGGGGGGGGAGGGGGTTTCCAGCAGGCCCAACATTGAAGGGTCCTGGGTCCAAATCTCACTGCAGCCATCAGCTTTTTTCTAGGCATAACATTAATCCAACACATGCCTCACTACTTGCAAGTGTAATATAAATGGGTACTTGTAAAGATGTATGCCAATGTTCCATGGCTGCAATCTGCACTGTAACTGCAGACATACAACATGGTGATTGGTGCAAAATACTAAGTGTATGTCATATGTGAAAGAGAGTGCTCTATAAATATAGTAAAATCTTTTTTAAAAATATATATATTTCTCCAATAGTTTTGTTGTTATAATAGCCTTTTTTCTGTCTGATAAGCCATCCATGTCCGATGTTTAGCCCATTTCCCACAGTCCAGACCCCTGGCTTGCCACTTAGTATCCTACTCCCTATCTATTATCACTGTACTCCAGATGGCATGACATCATGTTTTGGTTTTCTTTTTCCACAGTTGTCCTGTGAGTTGTCCCTCCTGTTCATGATTCTCTGTTGCTTTTGCATGATGCTTCCCAAAGGGTCAGGAGTTCTTCAAAGTACTTGCTCACTTTCTGTTCAACTGCCTCTTGAGGAATCTATATTCTACTTTTCCAGTCATGACAATGTTCTTTTGGAAACATAGTGACAGTATTAAACAGTGTCCCATGTCAAAATGGGCTACTAATTACCTTTATGGAGATTTCAAGCTTCACAAACAGGTTGTGTTATTTTTCCTCAGTCTTAATTGTAGAGGGGAAAGAAATGTGTCTCTGAAATTTCCAGCCAAGCCCAGGATTTGAAACCCGGACTTAATTAAAGAGTCTTGCCTTCTGCCACTGGACTACCACTCTAAAGTCTTGCCTGTATCAGTTGGCCGTAGAAAACCATTGAACTTCCACACTATCTCATTGATTGAATTGACCCTCCAGCTCTATCATTCTATTGTTTTCTGACATTCAGATGGAAGGCACATTAATTTTCTGTTTTATATTACTTACCCTGTGACATGGAAATGATTAAGAGGCACATCTTGAAGTGACTTTACTCTATTGCAGATAATCTGGTTCCTTTTGCCAGCTTATTTCTTGCTGAGCTGAATGGATGTCTTGTGCAATTTTGGTAGATTTGGTCTATCCAAAGCTTGTAGATAACCCCTACAGATGCCACATTGACTGTTTCATTTCCATCATGGGAGAACTTACTATTGAAATTCGAGGCAATTCGGGAGTTTCAGAATGAGAATGCTAAGGATGTTGACAATAGAGCTTCTCTTTTATTATGTACCTACTTAGACTTAGGCAAATATATTGATTTACTAAATCCAATCTAAGGTCCTACTGTAAAACTTGGATCACAAATTTACTCGGTTGTATTTGTACATTTAATTGTTAATAGAGGGCCATCTCATGGGATCTGCAGAATTCAAAATACATTTTAGCAGGTCATAAATGTTCAAATAGTCTCCAAAGATTTGTCATATACCGCAGTAATGGAAATTTACTATATTCACAGAACCAAATTATTGTATGGCTGCTCTGAAATTTGTCCTGGTTGAATAAGAATTTCTCAATTGGATATTGATATCAGCCAACTGCTTTACTCAATTTAGGAACTATTTTACTCATTGCAATGATTATAAGTACCGGCTCTCCTGAAAGGCATTGCAAGAATTAAGCTACCTATATATAGATTTAACCATTGTAGCATGCTGAAAAAATTGTCAACTGCTTAAACTCATATCTATGTGGATTTTTAAAGTTCATTGGAATTGCCCATTAAATGGAAAAACAATTGGCCAAGTGTCAAACAGCTTAGATCCAGATTAGATGGCAAGTTACACAGCATCTTATCTGGATCCATGCTGTTTTTTATTCTGTCATGGTCACGGGTAGCAGGCTATGGGTTACAGGTAAATTTGGGTATTTGCCAGGCTTATCAACACCACATATTTACTATAAGGAGCCTGATAAGAACTGGCCCTATATCTATTCAGACTAATATTAAGGCATTTGATGTAATCTGGTAGTATACACACATCCTTTATGGCCTTGGAAATTCAGCTAATTAGTGTTATTTGCATAAATGTCACAGCATCATGAACCATGGGTTCATTTTGTATGTGTGTGTGTGTGTGTGTCAGAGTGTGTACGTGGAAGGGGTGGGGTATCACATAATTATATTTTACACTAACAATTGAATGCCTTAAATATAATCAGAAATTTGATTTTGTAATCGGTGAGGAATTATTCCAAATTACATGTTAATGATAAAACTTTGTATTCATATATCAACTTTTACTGGACAACTTGCTTGTATAGTGACCGTGATATAGAAACTTTGTCTCTACCTGCTGAATTAAATTATTACTGCATATGACTTTTGATTTATGAATATTCATTAAAATTTCATCTATTAAGTGAAGTATCAGTGAAACTTATCATTACAATATCAGTTGTTTTTTTAACCCAGCAAAAAGTGATGACCAGGCTTTTTGTGGTATCTTATTCTTGTCTACTCTGTCTACAGATTTTCTATGTGAACTACTGTATAGTGGAGGTTAAACACAAGACAGTCTAAGACAGTAGTTAAAAGCACTTTTGGAATTTTTTTTTTGTGAAATTATTTCACCAAAGTGATTTCAAGTAAATTCAAGACTTTCAATCTCATTTCCCAATGGTTTAACGATCTGTTATGATTTGCAGAGATGATTTAAGATTAGTACTTTAAACTTTTTAGATCTACCCTCATTATGTAACAACTTACTTTAAAGATGTTTGCTCATTCCCATTCGAATATGCATTAACTTATTGATTCTGTATTGTCTTATAGATGGGTCCAGACTAGTTTTGTAGAAAATTCTTATAAAATCGGGATTTAATATGATTAATATTTGGTTTAGATCACTTAAATTCATACAAAACAAAAACATCTGCCACAGTTGTCGGATGTAGTCACATTTCTGATATATCAGAGTTTATACTCATTCTTTTTTTTTTGTAAAGTTTCCTCTACAGATGTCTCTTGCGGCAGACATTTGGCCATCTGTATTTGTATATGCATATTATGAGAAGTAATTCAGATTTATCTAGAAATTCCCTCTGGAATAGTTTGGAACTTTTAGTTTCTCTTCAGGCATATAGACTACATTACTTTAAACATTTCACAAATCTCACAGTTTTCAAACACAGAAAAGCCAGAGTGTTAATTATCAGAGGCTGGCTTTCTCAAATTGACATCCTTACAAAATTGATACTGTATTACATGTATCAAGTAAGTTGCCTGAATTATAACTTGGCTTTATACCATGAAAAAACTTGTCCATGTCGTTGATGATTTCTCAGTATAGACAGTGGTCAATAAATATAGACACTTGTTCAACACTGCTTTTTTACAGTAAGCTCTTCAATTAGTAAATTATTAGCTTCACATTTCACTTATATGTTTATAGCTTTTTTATGCTGTTTTGCATGAGTGCTGTTTAGACGCTAATATTTCTACAGTGGTTCTTATAGGTTGGGGAATACCTTACCAAACAGTCTCTTTGAGCAGCTAGTGGCATAAAATTTATAACTTAAAATTCTTGTCTGATGAGGTATGTGTTCATGTAGTTGCAAGGAAATAGAAAGAAAAATTGTTCAAGCAAATTATGAAACAGGCTGCTAATAAAAACTATATTCAAAAAGTTCATATGGTAAAACGTCCTCTTATATTAAGACACTGGTCTTGCAAGCATCAAATTCAGAAATTCATAATATATAAACTTAATTAAGTTCTGAAAGACTATGAAGTGGGTTTTGTAAAATTCATAAACAGTAGAATAATTAAGATGTAACATTTTTTTAGGTCACCTGTGGCAGAGGCTCATGGTGATTGAGCTATTGTTTCCATCATTTGTCAACATTTGGTTCAAACAACATCTCCTCCTAAACAGCTGGGTAATTTTGATTAAACTTTACAGGGATGTTCCTTAGGTGGTCATCTTTCAAAGTTGTTCAAGAATTGGATTCCATGCAGAACTCAGGTAACCATGGCAAAAGAAAGGGAAAAACTTTAAAGATATTTACTTTTCCAAAGCAGTGGCCAGATTTGAAAATAATTTAGCATAAAATTTTCCTTGGATGACCCTCTACAAAGATTGTTCAAATGATTTTAATCAGTTAAAATGAACATGACCACCAAGGGAATGGAGGCAGTTTTCCTTATATTTATATAGTGAATACTTGAAAATTCTTTTCTAAAACTAGAGGCCAGATTTGAAAATAATTTATCGTAAGTGTTCCTTGGCTGACCCTCTACAAAGATTGTTCAAGTTATTATGAAAAATAAGTGGCCAAATTTGAAAAATGATTTGACATAGGTGTTCCTTTCCCTACAATATTTATCTTCTCCTCTGAAACAAAGAATGCAAGAGCTAAGTAATTATAGCACATATATTTAAATGGGGGAAAATTTCCCTGTTGTTTATAAAAAAAAATTTTAAAAAAATGGCTGCCATCTTTAGGTGAGCACCTCAAGGGCCATAGTGGCCCTCTTGTTTAAGTGCAAAAATACAGAATAGCTAGAACATGTCAAAGTAATTTTTCCTTAATTTATACACTATATTTTACAGGTATCAATTGACCTTAGTCTGCACTATTTGTAAAGTAAATACATATCTTCCACACAGCAGTCCTGGATTTCAAGGGGTGTTTAATAATAAATTGTTTTTAGGTCTTGAAGACTCTCTTATTCATCTTTTTTGTATGTGTATCTGCATGCATATATTAATTATTTAAGTCAAGACCAGGGATGCATAGTTAAAATACTTTGCATTTCTGTATACTGTGACCTTTATTTCAATTCTTAAATTTCTCTATACCCTGTTGCAAATTTTAATTAATGACAGTAAATTAGATTTGCTGCAGGTGTGCATGGTGCATGGAGGTCTATTTTAATTTGCGTAAGTAAATGCAAATCAATATTTATGAGCTGTACTGTACTGTATTTAATTGACATAAATTTTCAATTCCTTACCTATAAATAGGTTAACTATTGATAATTTATGGAAATAACCTGTTTGTCGGTCGGGCGGTCTGTCTGTTGAATTTTGTCCAGTGAACTCATCCTTCTCTTTGAGTTTGATTCACTTGATTCTTGGCATAATGATTTATTAGGAGCAGTAGATGGAAATTTCTCATTTGTTCATGCAAGGATTACAGAGTTAATGCCCCTGAATCAACATGAATAGTCTTGCCTGGAAAACTACTCCTTCACTTTCAATCCAATTCACCTGATACATGGCATAAATATTTATAAGGATCAGTAAATATGCAAGACATAAATTATTTATTTTTTTTATCTTTTTTTATGTAACTGCAAAACTGAATAAAATTTGATGTTGTGAGGATACTTTGAACATTCTATGATGCCTTTGCATTTCATCTTTTGCTGCTTGTGACAGGCATTGGAGAGTGGGAGTACTAATCACCTTTAGTGATAGTAATTTTAAATTTCTGTATAACTTAAAATGTGGAACATTGGCTCAGAGCTTTTCAGAAACACAATAGTCTTTGTGAACAGATGGCGCAGATTGCAACCATGGCACATTAGCTTACACCTTTACAGAAACCAATCTATACACCTATAGGTGGAGTGGGGTAAATATATGATTTATTTTATGCCCAGAAAAATGTGACAGGCTACACAGGATTGAAACCAGCTAGGACCCTTCGATCCTTAGGCTTGCCTCTTACCACAAGATTATATGTAGTCCCCACAAAGATATAACGAATCATCACAGAGCAGATTTTATGCTTAAAAATGCAAGTATTAACAGCTTGAGCCACTGGATTACTTAAGTCTTTACTTCACAGCCACATATAAACTTAAATCTACCATGCTGTAAGAAAACTTTAAAATGTTATTTTTCTAAGCAGTGCAATTAAGCCTTGTACATAATTTAAACCCTTTACCCAACACAAAAGTTAAAAGTCTGTCTCTTATGTGCTTAACCATGTGGTATAAATTAGCCAAGAAAAATTGATGCTGCTGCACACTGTTACAGTTCTTTCCTAATTGAAAGAGCAATAAACTGCTAACTAGAAGTAAAGTGTTATAATCTGCAAGCACCATGCAGAACTAGCTGTCATCACAAAGGAATTACCTTACAGTTTGTGATAGGTCTGGAAGCTGTCTCCTCCTGATTTAATTTACTTCTTTTAATTCTTTGGCATTATATGCAGTAAATAAATAATGGAAGTAAATGTAAAATTTTCAAACTTAATTATCATTGATTCAGAAAATTTATGTTCAAGACCATTATCTTCACACAATTTTATAGTGTATTATAGGGAGTTCGAATGGTATATATAAGTATTGCTAGCTTTGAACCAGGTGGCGATACCAACTAACTTCAGCTTAGCTGATTATATCTAAACATTTATGAAATGAATCTGATATTAAAATGCATGGTATGTTAAATCTAAAGACTGGAAGTGTAAACAGCAGAAACTGGCGTAAATAGAAGATTACTGAAACTTTCAAGGAATGATCTAGATGCATTGTGATTTATACACTAGACTAGCTATGCATGACTTTTGTAAATCACTTAAAATAGTGAGTGTGAAAACAAAATCTAGGATATTGATGAATTAGAAGCAAATGTTAATGCTGACATTATCATGCAGTTTTGTCTCCGTTGGAGTAATTAAAATAGGCACATGGTGAAATCGGAAAGCTTGAGTCCTGATGTGACATATAAATGTTTGTTAATGAGATTCTTATTTTCCAAAATGAGGAGGAAAATGTGTTTGACATTGCTTGTGTTTGTTTGTTTGATTTATGTCACTTTCTGCCAGCTAGCTAGCTAGGGCTAATGGACATCCCAGAGAGAGGGAAGTGGATACACAGAACTCTTCTGTAGAGAACTATGGTTCTTGAATGTGCCCAGTGTATAGCTATGTATACAGTGGTATGACTCTGCCAGGGATTGAACCCGCGGCCTCCTGCACCGAAAGCAGGCGCTCTACCACTTGAGCAAGGTTTAGTGCCTAAGATATTGTCAATTATATCAGAGTTTTACAAAGTGTAAATAGTCCTTTTGATTTATGGAATCACTTTATTGACAAATTTGACCTAAATAAAGACCTATGATTGGTGGAAATTAAGAATAAAGTTTTGTGTTCATGCAGAATTGGATTGCTCTTGTATTTTAACCTGTGTCTGTAAGAGTTAGATTTAGTGAAAAAAGGTTGACACTGTTTGATTTCTGTCCTAGAAGTGAGCAGTGTAGATTCTTATCAAACTGCACAGATGGTTGTAAAAGATTAATACAACTCTAGATCTTTCATATAAATTATATTTCCTTATTTAAAGGTGATGATTTAACATACTGTACTGCATATATAGCTACGCTCCAGCCCAATATCTGCAAGTAACTTAAATAACACTTCAATGTCATCAGTGGGATGGTGACAGGTTTCTATCCTATAAAGCACTAAACACAACTTACAGTTCCTGTTTTCTTGCAGCCCAGTGACCTAACTGACCTTGTCAATATCTGATTTAAACTGCACTTTATGTTGTCTTGTTAAATTGCCAATACAAATTCAAGGCTTCCTTTTGAAAGCTAATTAGAATCTGGTTCTCAAACAGACCAAGAAATAATTGCTAATAGAGGCATTACATTATATAATTGCCCTTTTAAGCCCATTTTATTTCATTAGAACTGCTGGATTCATTAGCTTTGAAACAGATATGGACTAATAGATATAAGGAAAGTGCACTCTGCGTTTTTTTTTTGGCTTGCTGTATCATTGCAGCAAGCCTTTGTTTGACAGCATTTGCAATGTGTTCTTTGGTTTCTTTATTTATTTAAAAAAATATTCAGGCTTGATAATGTTGTAAATTATTAAGACATTAAGCAGCATTTAGTGAACAACATACTTTCAGAAATTTTATGGAAAACTTGAACATGTTGCAAGGAACATGTTGCAAGCAAATTTACTACTAATTGAAATATGAAAAATTTGACTAAAAGCTCACTAATTTCTGGAAATTGTTTTACTAGAAGTCTATAAGCTAATGTTTGTATGCCAAGATCAAAATGGTGTTAAACTGCATCAAATAGGGTTTCTATTATAGGATGAAATTTCAGTGGAATCCATTCAGTCTTTCAAAAGTTATTGAAAGTTCAAGTTGCTTCACTCATATACACTGGCTATATTACTGTATATAAATTGAAAGCCAAAAATTAGGGCCTATATTAAGGGTTGATTAGTCTGAATATTTCAGCTTCACAGATATATGGTGAGTTGTGTCAGATACATGGGACATCTGATGTGTCTAAAACTTTAGTTTTCAGATGGCACAAAAAAAACACAGATGGTAAAACTTACTGAAAAGATGAATCCCATCCTGGTCTGTCCAGCCTGTCATCAGCAAAGGCTAAAAAGTGCAGGGAAAAGTTTTATATGCTATATTTCTTATTCTGATGACCCTAGCGCTCAAATTTCAACACCAAAAGGTCAAACTGTTACAGACACATTTTATAAGGACAGTGTGCTTTCAGAAAGGATTTGGTTTGTATGATTAACGTCACTTTCTGCCAGCTATGGCTAATGGGCGTCCCAGAGAGAGGGAAACGGATACACAGAACTCTTCTTTAGAGAACTATGGTTTTTTAATGTGCCCAGTGTATAGCACTGATACACGTGGGGGTTGAACCCCAGCGGGTCACTTTATCCTGACACTGACAAACCAGTTGTAATGCTAACCCTAAATCCTGAGCGTCAAGGAGGGAAGCCATTA
>JAULCC010236737.1:0-12591 GCA_032358795.1 Nuttallia obscurata | reverse complement strand
TGTACACTATTTCAGGCACAAAGTGCACCCGGGTAGAACCACCGACCTACCGCAAGCCAGCCGGAAGGCTTCCTCACTCTTTTCTTGTGGCCATAACTGTGGCAACAGATCTTCAATCTCAATAAATAGTTTTTCTTTGATTTATCAATAAGAAATCATATATGGCCCATTACAGCACACCAGCCACACTGGGTGAATTTGTAACTACTATATGTCTTTGGTAACATCGGTTACTTGTTCTTTCTCTTTGGTTACATATAGACCACAACAAATTTTCATAAACATCATTTCTGATTTGGAAAAATGACAAGTTATATTTACTCACGCGTGTTTTCTAAAGCATTATTGGAGAAGGGACTCTTGTCGAAACTCTTTATTCCATATAAGACTCATGTACACGTATCAAGATATATTAAATTTCACTAAAGAGTGTGTTAACATTTTTTTTATAAAGTCAACTGGTTTTGACCAGTTTTTAATAATGACCAGATTGTAGTTATGCCCGACAGTCCAGAGCCTGACTTCTCTGATTCATTAACATACCGAATAACAAACTACTATAAAGGTATTTAGTTCTTAATCAAACTATAGAATGCTTAATCAAACACCACACAGATCTACATATCAAAATGTTTTTCAAATCCAAATATATATACGTGAAATTCAAACGGTTCAACGCCAGCTGGTTGACAGATCATGCATACCTGCGTTATTCAATTGCCAAAAGTGTTGTGGTGTGCGCGCTTTGTCTGTTGTTCGGAAAAACGGAGAGTCAAACATCCAATAACTGATTACAAAAATATGTCTACTTTCCTGTTTAAAGGCACCAAGATACAGAAACTCACAAAAATAGTTTGTTTTAAGCTGAATATATCACTGAATTAAGTTAGGTAAGACTTAGTCATTACAGAGGTTTCGATTTCAAACTTGTATGGTAACGTGTACTTGCAGTTGCATCTCAAAGTAAATTAGATCTAGTTTGAAACATTTAAAAGTACGCCCTTGTCTCCACCCCGTATAAACTAAATCCTTTGTTCGTCCTGCAATCGAAAACACAGACTGAGGCTCGAACACACGGTAGATGAAAACATATGACTAGTCTTAACCCTTTACCTATTCAGAATTTATGAAAACTCTCCCTTCTATGAATATACAATTAGATATGTATATCTAATTTAAATGTAATACGTTGGAAGTGCGTCGGAAGCTAAACACGTTATGCGAGACTCGTTGAATGAGGCGGGCATACTGCGAGGTCAATAGGTGGAAAGGTCGACCAGGTTCAACTGCCAACCACTCTCCTTGACACTGTCAAGAGTAGAGGGATGGAATAACATCTTAAATATCCTCATAGTTCTGATTATGATGGTGGCCACTTCCACCTCATGCGAACTGTCGTTTAGCAGTATGAAAAGGATCTCAAGTCATACCTAGAATCGACTATAAAGGGAATCGCCTGACCCCCATTGCTATCCTCAACATTCACAAGGAAACTGATATGGACATTGAAGCAAAATTTTATCATTTCGTGGCAGCAAAGTTTAAACATCGATTCTACACTAACATTGTTTTGTATTCATTTGCCCAGATATGCCGGAAAACACTCCAACGAGCATCTAGAAGAAAAAAAATCAAGTGGACCCCTAGTTCACCACCGGGCCTGCACTGATATTTTACCTCAGCTACACCTATGATGGCTATATGATTTTTTTTAAATTCTTCCTAGAAACCTAAGGCCCAGTGAAATAAAAATTCTCAAAAATGGCTACTTTCTGACCCTCTGTCAAACTCCTTTTTTTATCAAGTCAGGTAGGTCATGTACCGGATAACCTCAGAACCTTCAGGACTTTGATTATAGTATAGATATCTAGATTGATATAGAACCTCTTCGGAAATGTTTGTAGATATCTACTTAAAGTATATCCCCGTAGAACACGACAACTGTATTGTTAGTGATGCTGTGATAAAATTGTCACATAAGTTATCAAGTCTGCTCTCTATTCTTTTTTTAAAAGTAGTCTTATTTCAGATAAACAACTGCGTCGATAGTAAAACTTACAATAGCAACACACTTTTCTTTGTGACACGATTTGCCTTTCATTCTCCGAAAATCGTCCGATTGATCTACCCTTTTGTAGGGGCTGCTTAAAGTATGATACACATCAGCACGAACGTGAAACCATTGTATATAGTTTTCAGTTTACCTCAGAATATCATATAAAGAATGTCCGTCAAAACATATAAACAAATAGGCAAAACATTACCATAATAGTCATTATCGTTAAATTTCGTAATTCTTTTCAACTAAAAACAGTTATTGTTATTATTTTTGCAAATTTTGCAAAACGAATTAACCCCCGATTTTTTTTTCATTAGCTTTGTATGCGCATATATGACTATGCGAAAAATTGACAAACCTTTACCGTCGCGTTTTAAAGATACCAACTGAACCGCGTTTTTTTGTTTTTTGATAACTAGCAATATTGCGACTTTATTTAGCGGTAAATTAGTTTCACATTTGAGTTGTATTCCATGTTGTAGGCAGATGAGTTATTTTTCCGTCCATTCTTTAATCTTGAATATCGTATGAGGCTACGTCGAATAAAACATGGACAACATGACGTGTATACCAAATATATACTGGCCGATAGGGGCGCATCAAACCTCACTTTCTCATTTCAGAAATTGAGAAAAAAATACACCATGTTATAGTCCCAATACCACACAGCCACGGAGGTCCCTGCCTTTTGTGGTCTTCATAAACGCTTCATTTTTTTTAGCACAGCGAATCAATTATTTAAGGCGGGGATAACTCGGAAATTCCTTGTAATTCAAAAGTATAACTTGTCTTCGTCCCATGTAATCCGAGTGGTTGTTAAGGGGTATATGAAGTTGGCCATAAACAGTGATGGTTTTGCAGTTTCCTTTTGGTATATCAGCAACAAAGGGACATAGCTTTGCTGTAATAAGAATAAAGAGTTTGTCTATCTGTCTCATGTGTGTTTTGCAGATCAAATTTCAACTAACCTAATTACCCTGTTACTAATACTTATTTCAACCCGGGTGCCGGGTAAAATTAATTTTGATATTCGGAGGTACATGTCTACATGAAATTATTGTTTTTTAACACGTGTGCTACAATTGAAATGTTTTCAATCTGTAAACGAAATTATAATAGTTTGTGGATAAAAAACAACAACATCTGCCTGAAATGGAACCAAGAACGCTTGCGTGTAAGACTTACGTGTAACCAACTGGGCTATTCCGCTAACTGCAAAAAATAAGTCTTAGGAAAATATATATATATTGCCTTAGCCGTTTTTTTTTTATTCATTCCTCTCTCCAGAAATCAGAATAAGATAAAATAACCTAAGAAATTATCAACAAGAGCAACGTTGTGATAAATCAAAACTAAAAAATCAAATAAGGTTGGTAGAAATTGTACACGACCCTTTCACTTTAAAAGATGAAATAAAATATGTTTAAACTAACCCTTTTGCTTATTTATATATTTATAAATTGATTTATCGTAATACCTATGAATAAATACTGTCTATTTATTGTAGAAATATATGGCAATAAATATGTTTAAACTGTTGTCTTATTCATTCGGCTAATTAGTTCTGTTAGTGAAATAGATGGCTTAGGTAGCAGACACCGGTTTCAGTGTTTAGAAAAATTGACGGAGGCCTCAGACATCATGAAATAGCCGAAAATCGACAGGGTCACGACATATTTTATTGTTGATAGGAAGACAGGATACAGGTGTGGCATTCTAATGGCACTTTGCATACGTTGATTGGATTTCCTCTAAGATCAGTATAGAATCATGAAATCTAGTGATTTGTGTTAAAATTGTCGATAGTTTTCGTGGGGTTGAAACTTGAAAATTGAAGATTTCCTTGTCAAAGCAGTGATGGTTTTGCAGTTTCCTTTTGGTATATCAGCAACAAAGGGACATAGCTTTGCTGTAATAAGAATAAAGAGTTTTTCTATCTTTCTCATGTGTGGTTTGCAGATCAAATTTCAAGTAAGGGTACTTTGCCAGACCTGGAATTTGAGGAAAACTGGTGTCTGCCCCTTTATGAAATGTCGATTAACATATTAAATTTTATAATAGTCCTTGTCTTATTGATACATGTATTTACATAGTCAGTTTATCGACTGGAAAAAGAAGACATTCAGGAATAAACAATTGTCGCAATATTAAATAAAAAGATGTTTTATACCAGTAGGGAATATAACAAATATAAGAAAATGATTACTTCCATTTAGCTTCCATTAACTAATATTTCTTTAGTGTCAGTAGTCATAGTTACGATAAGCTAAAACGATGAAAGGGAAGACGTTAATTGAAAACTGCTAATTTCCACTATACATCGCGTGATTCTGTTGTTTAGGAGTTTCCATCCGACTATTTTTTCTTGTAAAGTTCTTATTTCAAGTCATTTCAATCCACTGTCGCGCAACATGGAATATTTTTTCAAGTGTTCTTTACTAGATCGTTGATTCTAACAGCACCCCCTTATTATAACAATTGGACTGATCTTTGTTAATCGATGGACGCGCACATGCTTCAAATGTTGTATTGCAGTGTTAGTGTTCCCTAGGTAACCAAGGTAACGTAATCAAAGAAAATTATTATGTCTGTTGACAGTATTTTAGTTGCTTCGTCGTTAACAAAAGCAATCATATTCCTCTCTGCAACTGTTCATTCAATGGAGAGCTTTATCTCAAGCTGAATTGGATAATTTGTATATCGTTTGAGCGAATTTCAAAAACGTCACGAAGCACTGTTGGTAAATTACTGTATTGTTTACTGCGTTCAAGATTTTTCCACAAGAGTGAAGATGTCAGATGAAACTCTGATAGCATAAACTTTGTATTGTATGAACAAGTTGGCCGAGTTGCTGAAGAGAAATAAAAAACTATTAAGATGATTGAACTTCGCTGATTGCTATATACGGTGATGGAAAACAGTGACTATAATCCAGGTCTCCATGGCAACAACTGACAACCTTAATACCCACAGGAAACAATCTTCTTATAAACTGTTTTCGTGCATGTGTTGCATGTATATAACCAAAAATATTAAATATTTGTGAATGCATTTTAAGAAAGAAAACAACAATTCTGCGCAGACAATGAAAACAAAAACTCCAGTTTCCACAAACTTATCATAATTGAGATTTTATTTTGTAGGTATACAACCGGTTCTGTTCATTTGTTTCTTACCAGTACTAAAGATTGCTGTCAATACAGACATTTCCGTTCATTTGAAATGTTCAAACTTTTACTATCTTTAGAAAAAAGATATAAACCCTTGCAGATATAAAACATTTTATACATAATTTCTTTTATTATATGGTAATTGGTAAGTAAGCATTTGCTTCGATCATAAATCAACTACTCGGCAATAGTTATAACATACGTAAACATGAACAGATATAATTGCAGAAGAAATATTAGACAGATAAATCTCTGGCCAATATTGAATTATAAAGTCTCATGCTAAATTTAATAATATTTTTTTTCTGGATAATGTCGATTGCCTATGTGTTGTTGAAACTCTTTCGAATCTTTTCTTGAATAGATCCAGTCCTGAGTGTCTGATATATAGGTAACAAAAATATCTCTAACGTGGATTGAACCCATAGGCAAATTCAGGGGAGCGGGTGTGGACACGGCGCAAGGATACCTTATATGCCATACACTACCTACATACTTTATATGTCGAATACTAACTTGATACCTTATATATCGATTACTACTTGGATCTTATATGTCGAATACTACTTGGATACCTTATATGTCGTATACTAATTGGATACCTTATATGTCGTATTCTACATGGATACCACATATGCCGAATACTTGGATACTTTATATGTCGAATACTACTTGGATACCTTATATGCCGAATACTTACTGGATACCTTATATGGCGTATGCTACTTGGAATACTCATATATCGAATACTATTTGGATACCTTATATGGCGTATGCTACATGGATACCTTATATCTTAAATACTACCTGCATACTTAAAACTTCAGATGCTACAAGTAATCCTTGAATTTCAGATACTGCCTGCAAACTTTGAATTTTGGATTTAACCTGCAAACCTTAAAATTCGGATACTACCTGCAAACCTTGAACTTCAGATGTTCCCAGTAAAACTTGACTTTCCGATACTACTTGCTAACCTTTAATTTCAGATGCTTATTGCAAACCTTTAACTTCAAATCTGACAAGTAAACCTTGAATTTCGGAATTTATCTGCCAATTTCTGTTACTCCCTTCAAACCTTGAGTTTCAGATACTACAAGCTAACCTTGAAGTTCTTATACTACCTGTACTCTTTCTACCTCAGATACTACCAGCTAACCTTGAACTTAGGATTCTTACTGCAAGCCTTGGATTTCGGATGCTATCTGCAAACCTTGAATTTCAGGTGCTACCTACAAACCTTGAATTTCAAATACTACCTACAGACCTTGAATTTCTTATACCGGTACTACCAGTAATATTTGAATTTCGGCTTCTACCTGCATACATTGAACTTCGGCTACTACCTGCATCTTTGAATTTTGGATACTGCCTTGATACCTTTAATTTCGATTACTGACATGTCGGGTTCTTCCTGTTCATCTTATACGAACATCAACTTGTAGTGTGACAGTCCAAGATAAAATAATGATTTAAAAAAAATGTAGTCTTAGATTGATGAAATACAAACCCACTTTTCTGTCGATAGTAAATCCGTCAATTATTTGAACAGAAGGAAAGGACAAACAACAAATAAAACATATTAGTATGGTGCAACTTGGTTAAGGTAGCAAATCCTTCGGTAAGGTTTCTCATTCAAATATCCTTTCGTTTTAAGATTTAATTAAGAACAATACCCATACAGATGAACAAAAAAGCAATACCACGAGATCACATACTTTATTCATGTGTAGCAACACTGACCGCCATCATGTGGTGGTCATTTAAAACGACTGATTTTAATTTTAATTTTAATTTTATCATGCACTTCAAAATCTTTGCCAAAGCACGGTTGTATGCCGCATGCCGTCCACCCGAACAACGACACACACCAGTAAAGCATCCAGGATTGAAAACTGCTTCTGAAATGAAAAATGCAGACCAAAAAACAAAACAGCCAATATTATCAAATAAGTGCAAACTCTTTAAAATGACCGCCGAACAAATAGAAAGCGGAAAGCATTGATCTCGTATGAAACCACAGGTGATAATTTTATTCTAAGATATTGACACTTCTCAATGGATAAAACCGGTAATGTTTAAGTGAATTGATTTCTCTGTGAAGATCGGCAGCAGCTTCATGTCTGAGGGGCCAGATAACGTGTTTACCCTCCTCTCAACTGTCCCACCATCTCGGCGATAAGGACATACTGTGTTTATAGATAACCCATTGCCATATGTTGAACTTCAAACCACCGAAAATTCTTTTGATGTTGCGTTAATCAAACCCTTCTACATAAGCGATTTATCTTTTTATCTTCCGTGTTTGATATCCATGTTCTGCCAATACCAAAGTAGTACAAAATGACAAATCGAATGCAAAACTCATTGTCAGAGAGAAACGCTGTTATTGGACATTTTATGTATTCATACAACTTTATTGTTTTGTTTATAATCTCCATCTAAAAAAATTCGTTTTTCATTCTTTTTTTTTAATTGAAATTGGATTTATGTTATGTATATTTTAAAATGAATTTTTTTTTATATGTTATTTTTTTTTTCATTCTTACTTTGTAACAACCATTTAAATCGAAGTTCAAATGTTCGAAATTGAATTTAAAATTTTGAAATTGTAAATTGATATATCATTTTATAAAAAATTTGAAATAAATTTTGTTCAATTTTGAAACCCCTGGCAGAATCATTTCGAAATTGAAATTTAAAATTTATTTAAAATTTCAATTTAGTTGTCTAATTTTGAAACACAAATATGATACAAATTTAAAAACCCTTGATTTGGCATTTATTGAGAAAATGTATAACTTTTACATTTACATACATCAAAATGCAATTTTTAAAACGACAAAGTCCAAAATTAAACAAAAATTATTTCAAAAATTATAAATATATGACCCATTTTACAATATTTAATAATGAGCATGAAAATTTCGAAGTCAATGTAACAGAAAATGAAGAGTCTATGTCTAGTTCACAAAATCCACCAAATTCCACCGAAATACGTGTTTTTGCTCCCTTATGTATCAAAAAGTACAACAGACAATGTGATGAAGAGTATTTGATGTAACTACAAATTAATATTGAAAGCCTTAGTACTTATATTTTTTTGAGGACATGTAATAATGCAAAACTAAAACGTTGAGCTATATGTAATTTTTCTAAAATTACAACTGGTAAGTTAAAAAATGCTACTTATTTCAATCCAAATGTTTGACACCAAAACCAATTGGATGTGTTAAAGAATTATTTTTTGAAAGGCCTGTGTACAACTTGTAATCAATGTAACAAAAAGTGATTATGCTAAAAGTATGGCCAATCATAAAAATCCACCAAAAACACATTAAACAAAATCCACCAAAAACACCCTAAACAAAAAAAGGGCCACAATCAGCATATACAGCATAATCATGTAGAAGGGTACTAGATGTATCTTTGATCAAAACTTGAAAGGCCTAGGACAACTTCTTATTGAGAAAAGTAAAAGAAATGAAACTTGAACGTTTGAGCCAAAATGCCCCAAAACACACCTAAATCATAGTTTTTGCACCCCAAAAAGACCACTACCTCTACATTCAAAAGGAATAATGTCTGTACATGTCAAAATCCTCTGAAAGCACCTATAATTACGTTTTTGTCCACAAAAATGGACACAGTCAACATATTCAGCATACATCATGGAGAAAGACAGTAGATGTATCTTTGATCCAAATTTGAAATCCCTTGGGCAACTACTTATAGAGAAAAGTAAATGATATTGAAACTGTAACGTTTGAGCTGAACGCATATCGTATTTGACGCCACGGTCGCCGAGGCCGTAGCCAGAAAATTAACAGCAACAAAGCGTAGCAGATACAAAAATAACAGAGTAATGATGGACAATATAGATGCCGAAATATTTGTAAAAAGGAGGATTATGAAGTGCAGTTTTTCTTAATATATTTAATAAAAAAGGGGAATAACATTAAGATATGTCAGTCAGTGTTGAACTTTTTGTACCATGCTCTGTCATTTTCCTCCCTTTGCCAATAACTAGGCATATGTTGCCGAAAGGGTATCATTGTCGAGCCCGCAGAATGAAGATTCTCGGTGGACCGCGGACAAACATAATTTTGACCAGTTTTGAACTTTGATCTGTAAGTTTGACCACACATATAAAGGTATAAATGTGATTCCTACGCGCGACACTCCATCTCATTAATGTTAACATTTGTGCTAAGTTATTTTAAAATCCAATCATCCATGGTGAAGTTAGAGTCTGGACAAACATAATCTTAACCAATTTTGACCTTTGACCTCTAAGATCTTGCGCATGACACTCCGTCACATCAATGTGCCGCATTATTTTAAAACGCATCCATCCATGGTGAAGTTGATTCTTCCGCCCGGCACTCCGTCTCATCAAGGTTAACATTTGTGCCAGTGTATTTTAAAATCTGTCAACCCATTATGAAGTATCGGCCCGTATTCAATTGAAATTTCAAATACGGTTAAGAGGATGTACAGACGGAGTGCAATTATAAAGAATTGTTACTCTGAAACGGTAAAGGTTTGAGTTTGGTCAAAGA
Source organism: Nuttallia obscurata (assembly GCA_032358795.1). Lineage (NCBI taxonomy): Eukaryota > Metazoa > Mollusca > Bivalvia > Cardiida > Psammobiidae > Nuttallia > Nuttallia obscurata. The sequence goes on along the minus strand of JAULCC010236737.1, from coordinate 2,800 downwards.
TCTTCTGGGTTTGTGTGCAGTTTTACAATTGCGTATAAATCTCTTCACGTAGGATTTAACTCTCAGTAATGAATGGCGGATCCAGGTTTCTTAGTTGGGGGTGGGGTTTTCTTAAACTTGCTCCTGTTTGCCGCTAGAGGTCCCTGGTGAAATCGTGGTAATGCCAGTGATACGATGGGTTGAAGTCCCTCATAACAGCCTCAACCTCTTAAAATATTTTATATTCGTTACATTTTTTTCATAGCTAGAATTTTGATGCGACAATAATTAACATACAACATGGCAAGTTCCAGGGGCGTAGCTAGGGATTGCAGAATTTGTACGCAATCAATCTATGGGGTTAGGGGCATGCCTCCCACTCAAAAAATATGTTTGCTAGAACGTTTTTTTTTGTGCAATCTGTGAATCGATGAAAGCCCTGTTTAAATTAGCCAATCATTATGCCACAGTAGTAATTAACGCGAAAGTTAACAAGTTCATTCATCTTATGTAAATTAATAATAATCTTGATAGTCGCCGATTGAAACACTCGATATTTTGAAATTTACAAATATGCAAAATCGAGCTTTAGACAAGTTTTTTAGTTGATATCTTTAGTACAAGTACTAAATTTAGTTGATTGTGTAATACACGACAGGCAACGTATTGTATTGTGTCAAGTGTGGGAATATCACACATCATGTGGATGAAAATTTTACATAATTTCCAATGTTGATGATAATGATTTACCAGTTTATTCAATCGGCTGAGAACTATATTGGTAGCAATCAAATGGATTATTTTCAAGATTAAGAACGCTGTCTTTCCTGTTTGTTTTACGTCATGCCATTCCTTTGATTGTCATGAACATTTCACAGAACTGGCTTCAGTATTTTGAAAATATACTATTAAAAGAAAGTTTAGCAATTTCTGAAAGAATGTGATATTTGGCCAAAATAAACAAGTAATCGGTAGAAACACTGTTTACAAATTTATTCTTAACACACTTCATGAATATATATGAAAGTGAAATCAGTTTAAGAAATCAAATTTACGACTTAAGTACTGTATGGGGCAGTCGATGAAAGTCCCAAAAATGTCAGTATCTTGTATGGCCACCGTTTGCTGCCAGAACTGCTAGGCATCGGCGTCTCATGATGCGAATGAGTCGTCTGAAGGTTCGAATTGGGATCCTACTCCACTCCTCGTGCAAGGCGTCTTCAAGTTGTCGAACGTTATTGACGTCATCACGTTCTGTTATCCTACGACCTAAATGGTTACACAAGTGCTCGATAGGCGAGACATCAGGCGATTTTGCTGGCCAGTCCAAACACATTTACATTATTCTGGCGTATGGCGCCCATGGTGTGTCTAACAGTGTGAGGGCGAGCGTTATTCTGCTGAAAAAGTACGACGCTGTGGCCTTAAATGTAAGGCACTTGCCCGCCGATGTCTCGCCGTCAACGGAATGCCCAAGTAAGGTAATGACGTCGGACCTTCAAACGAGCGGCATGCAGCCTGTTTCTCACGGTCGTATCGGATACCCTGGTTCCGGTTACATTCCTCAAGCGATGGGCAAGCTTTTGGCAAGACGTGAACCTGTTACGCCGTGATGACGTCACGATGTAACGATCTTTGCGCGGGGTCGTCTTACGAGGGCGTCCTGATCGTGGTCGATATGAGACGTTGCCCTTCATCAGATATCGTGTCCTCAGACGGCTGGTTATCGATGCATGCATAATATTGAAATGCCTAGCGACATTGTTGCCAACATCCCTGCCGTAAGCATGTCTACTGCTCACTGACGTGATCAGCAGCCATTCCTGGACGTCGCCCAATATTGTATGAGACAAAAAATTCACCGGCCTATTTCGTTATGGTACAAAGACATGTGCCTTATATGTAAAGGTTTACTCTACTGCTAACCTGTGTTGCTGCGCACGTGCTGCTCGTGGATTACGCGTTACGTTACGTTATGTCGCTTAAATCGATTGTTTGCTTATCAAAGGCGATAGCATTGTGTTCTCTGGGCAGCCCCACTGATCTACGCACAGTTTTGCATATTGAAATAAATACAATATAGAAAAGATTGCTTAACTTTTCTTTTTTTAGCATATATATAGAAAAGACTAGTGCATGGTAGCGTTAGAATAATTGTTACGGGTTTACCTTGAGATGGAAAAGTAAAACTTATGCAAACATTACTCATGTCTACATCTTTTTTAGAAAACACTGTTTTTTTAGGATCTATAGTTAACAGAGAATAGATTTTATCGACCTTATATAGCGCATCGAATTTATCACATACCGATAATAGTAATATATTCCCTGAACTATTTACTGTTTTCACGCATGAATCATTCCAAAATTAAACAACAAAAAATGTACGTAACAAGTTTATGATTATTTTACTATCCAAAACATTGCTTCAAATGTTCACAATGTGTTTCACAGATCGCAGTTAAGAATTCGTCTGAAAGAAAGGAAATATATCGGCATATACCCCCTCAACCTCAGGATTTATTGCATTTTCAGACTTAATGTTGTTTTTTTTTGTTTTTTTTTTTATATGAGGACCGTGTGTACGCAGCCGTGTTTATTTCCGGACAGTAGCTACGCATCTCGCAACTCGATCCAAGTCAGGGGCGTGCTTGGACGAAAAATTCATATATAGACGTACTAGGGGTACGGGGGCTCCCCGAAACTTTTTGAAATCTGATGCATTCTAGGGACATTTAAGCACGTTCAGAAAGCACAAACTAGGTGTAACTACATGCAGATTTATGGTTTTACCTATAAATGAAAATTTTTAGGTGGTGGT
>JAULCC010236626.1:0-12592 GCA_032358795.1 Nuttallia obscurata | reverse complement strand
TGATTTTACTCCTTTAAACTGAGATGAGGGGAAATGTTCATTCTTGGTGCCTCTCAGGACCTTCAGTCCTTTGATTTACTATTGTTGCTAGCTTGAAGAAACTTCATATGTAGATAGACCTTGGTGAGAGGAAATGCAGTGCACAAGACATATAACCCTGCTAGATTTTTGAAAGAAGTTATTCCCCTTTGTGATTTTTGATATTTCGATTTTGTCCAGAGCTTAACACTAATACTATTTTTGCTAGCATGATAAAACTTCATATGAAGATAGACCTTGATGAGAGGAATTGCAGTGCACAAGGATGTGTATACATCCTGTGTCGAAGATGAGAGGTGGGGTATGAATCACCTTCAGTGATAATTCTAGTTTTTCTTTGTCGTCTGGTTTTTCATTGTGCTCCTCTGGAATATTGCAGAACACAAGATTGATTCTCATGGACTGACTCTGAATATAAGATATGGAATCCTTCAGTTTGTAATTCTCAGTCTCCAGCTGGTGCAGTTTACTTTGTTGCTGACCCTCCGATAACTCTATGTTATCTACACGATCGTCCAATTTAGTAACTTTCTCGTTTATTGTTTTGTTAACATTTTCCATGTGCAAACAAACCCTTCTCAGTTCTTTGTCAAATTGTCAACCTTTGCCTCAAGTTTGTCAAGAGTTTTAAGTTTTTCTTCCAAATTTCCGGTTCTTTTGTCAATTGTCTGCAGTTAAGAAATTATACCCGCATTGGACGGTGAAGCAGAATTGTCTGAACTTGGTTTTCTTGAGGTCACCATATTTGGTTTCAACTAGAAATGTCTCCTGTCTTCAAATCTAGCTCCTGTTCTAACACTGATTCCGGCTCGGACTCGGACTCTGATGTATTTAAAGATTCTTCACTAAACACGATCGAGTCATCAAAAATAATAAAATAAGTTTTGCTTAACACATCGCTAACCTTCACACTGGCTGTGCCGTTTCGGTAGCACTACGGCTGTTTGCTGCTTCATAACCTCTGGCCGGGCCTCCAGCCACTTTGAAACATTTGCTCAAAATCAATTCATTACCACTACTGCTCCCCTTTTTCCGATTTGCGACCACTCTCCAACTATTTTGTCCCATCACAGCAATAAACACGTAATAGACCTACACCCAATCAACGTATTTAATAAAAAAACTCCATTAAATCCAGTTTTTTGACGAACTTTGTTGTGAATAAGTCGGACCGCAATCAAAAGCCTCCACCATTCATGAAATCTGAAACAATTTTAGAAGGTAAACAATGTTGAAGCATTCCAATCAGGAGGCAGTGTGTTCTGGCGTCAGTCTCTCAATTAAATTACAGATACACATCATAGCTCTTATATATTTGACACTTGACAACCTTGGCGTTATCGAAAGCTCTGAACTCAACTCAACTCAGTTTTATAAAGTAATTGACAATTCAATGTCCTTGGCTGCAACATAAATGTACAGGAATGCTACATATAATTCATTTCTTCACATGACACATTAAAATAATAAAACATCTATTAATGAATATCAGGTTTTCGTTTAAAAAATCTTTCTTTTGTGAATCTACTGAAGTTTAACTGAATTAGCTTTCTTTGGATAGCTGTAGCTTATCACGTAAAATGATGTCTTTTGAAGGCATACTTTTATTAAATAAACTTTTATCGTCGGCAAGGCGGTATTTCCTAAACCTTGACGTCTTCAATTTTTATACGCCCGTCTTATGACGGTGCGTTTTATGGGAACACCCATTGCGGGCGGGCGGTAATGTTGTCCGCTCTCTAACTTGAACAATTCTCATCCAGTTTCCACCAAACTAGCACAAAATGTTTGTCTGGTAAATTATCTCGGCGGCTAAGTTCGATAAATAGCCAAATCGCTTTAAGCACTTCAGAATTATGGCCCTTTAATTAGTAAAAATTGACAATTTTAAGATTAGGCTTTGTCCGCTCTCGAACTTGGACATTTCTCATCCAATTTCCACCAAACTTTCTGAATATGTTTGTTGCTATAATATCTCGGTCAAGTTTGATAACTAGCCAAATCGCTTCAAGCACTCCAGAGTTATGACCCTTGTATTAGTAAAAATTGGGATGGTCATTGATTTCAGAGATCAATTTAGCTCTTGAATATTATTTGCTTCTTGAAAGGCTTGCTTGTCAAATGGTCATAGTGTGACAGAAAATTGTCCTAGAATCCAAAACATTATTGACGGGCGTATTTTATGAGTGTCACTCTGGTTATATTTTAAAACAAGAAGAAAAGAAGTATGTCGATTCCATTGTATTAATTTCAAAATAGATACGAATAACATCCATTTCATTTACGTTTTCAAATCTACCTATTTCTGTGGATAATATGTGAGCCCCAAAACGAAAACCGTTAATGTTTAATGAAATTGTCATTTCTGATACTTTTCCAGATAAGGTTCAAATTCGAAATACATCAAAAGTTAAATTTGATTGAAACAATCTCTCTTTCTCTTCTCTTATATTTTTTCGGCGCAATATAGCCTTTGTGTGCTGACGTGCCGTAAAACTACAATTCACTCACTCACTCTTCTCGTAACCCATTTAATCCGTTATATAATTGCTAAATATTATATCACCATTACGTATCTGTATATCAGTTGGTTTTTAAATCCATCCCTATCTTGTGTTGAATGAACAAAATAAATATACCGTTGCGTTGAGCTATGTCAAAATTGAAAAAAAAGGAAACTCCATCACGTTCATTATGACACTGGTGTTAGCAATTTGAGCCCTAAACGAGATTTTACGAGGTTGCCCTCGGCTTTTGCAGGTGAATCATCCAAATGTTCTGCATATATAACATATTTCTAATAAAACCTAATATGACAGATGATGAGTGGTAAATAAGTTCACGATAATTCATATGTGGCTGAAATGAAATGGATGAATAGATGAATGAGTTGAAAGACAGACAGAAAGTAGACAAAGTGAAGAAAAGGTAGATAGATAGACAGGAAATACATATACAAATGATGAGAGAAAAAGAGACATGTGAACATGTGTAAAGAAATTGAAGGCGAAGATAGATCGACAGAAAAGTTAAATAGTAAATTTGACGTTTCCTTCTTGATTTTGTGAAATAAACAGGTAAGCGTGTACATTTATACGTGTGTTATGTGCAAAAATATTCGTTATAAAATGAATTGGTAATGCTACCTATCAAAATAACTTTCCTGAAACTGTTTAAACCCCTTATGAGCCTTGAGTCAAATCTATCTTAACTGGTGTCACTGTCGAATTACATGATTTGAGTGTCAAGACACCTGAGCCGGGTTGAGAAGAATACTGCAACTTAATTAGTCACTGATTAAAATAACAGATTGTCCTATTTGTAAAACTCCGCTATGTTGCGTTATATATTACACACGTTTTGGTTCAGTTATCATATTACTGATTACTGACCTTTAAACACAACGTATTCTTGTGAACGTTTCACATGTTAGTTGATCTAAAGTTTTCTGATTCGTTTGAAAATCACGATCGTGATTAATGATTTTTTGCACCAGTTACCTGTTGAATTTTCAAATTGATTTTTTTGTAGTTGAATTGATTCTTAAATGGAAAAACAATTTAGTTGCATGCCTTGTTTTTGGTCAGCGCTGTAGTGCCTTAGTGGATGGAGATTTCTGTCTTACTTAAAGATACCGTCCCATTAAAAAAAAACAAAAAAAACATAAATCATAGACATTTCTAGTTAACCTCGCTGATGATGATATTTATCGTTCTAAACCAGTAATAAATTACTGTTTTACTAAATTACTAAATTAGATCCGTGCGCAAGAAGGAAGTTGTACGTGCTCGTTGTCGCATTGGCCATACACAGGTTACACATATATATCTTCTCAAACAAGAAGAACAACCAGAATGTGTGTTTTGTCGATTCACTGTTCATTTCATCTTCACACATCGTTTTAATCTGTTTATTTCATCCGTGTTTTCAATTTCTCCTTAAATTATTGTGACCTAATTCGTATACTTCATAGCGTCGCCCTTCTTGCTTGTGAAAATGACTATTGAAAATATTGATAAGGCCTGAATATGTGGTTCTCAATGGAGCACTTAACACGACAATACATTTTGTAGTTGGCGACAATTCGTTTTCATATCTGTGTTTTTATTTTTGCCTAAACCACATAATCAACATACATTTCAATATGACGAATTGAATGTTTTTTTGTTTTTTTAATCTATATCTTATTAAGAAATGCACGCTATTATCTGTTTCTAATGATGATAAATATATGCTGTACGCGTATTTTGTGTAAACTATTTGTCGGGCACATAGTATATAACAGTAGATACAGAAAAGTACAATTGAAAATATTAGTTATGAGATAATGTCTCTGTGTACAATACTGTAAAGGACCCATGTAATAAATGGGCCGTCTTGGACTTGGTCGTTCTGATCCTGGATTGAACTGGTCCGTTTTGGATCAGGCGTTTTTGTAAGTGGGCCGTTTTGAGCCGCATTCGTTCATGTGTCGCACTTGAGCCTAATTCGTTGACAACAGAACATTGTACGCGAAATTAGCGTCACAATCGAAAAGTTGAGAAAGAAAGTGAAATGTGCAATTCTTTGTGGATAGAATATATATACAAGGATATGATTTGTCACCAACATGGCTTCCCTTTATGTCTTGAAATCTTATACTTTTATATTTATCCTTTACATTATTATAAAAATGTAGATCAATATTTTTTACAAAGCTGGTTGATCGAGGTAGTACATGATTATAATTTCTTACAACATTTTTCTATATATTTTTATTGCATTTTCGATATTACATGTTTCCGGCGCAATAAAACCTTTATATGCTGACGTTCCATAAAACCCATTTCACTTACCCAAACAGGCAAATTTGTCATTTATTATACTCTTCACCAAAGTAAGAATTGTTCTAAAAATAATGACAGAATATATTTGCAATTTGCTATTTAGCAGACGAAAATTATAAATTTGGCACCGAAAGGGTTAAAAGACACACTTCCTCATTCAAACAAGTTTTATTTCAAGTCAATATCGAATTAAAGCATGGTAATATGAACAGAACAGAGCAGAACATATGCTTTATTTTCAAGTGTTTTTCATCCAAAACATGGTTATCAACGCACATCAAAGTCAAAAGATAAATCAAAACAATACTCACAAAATATCCGTACATACACATTCAGTATATTTCATATGAAACATGAAATGAGAGTAACACAGAAATATATTAGGTATGCTTGTTAACAATATTATTACGATAGCACAATTAATGTAACAGGCCAGGTTGTTCACAATATTTTAATCTGTTGATTTTAAAAGTCCACAAAACATAAATATACTTGGAATTTCTACATAGTATTCTCCTACATATCTTTCTCACCGCTCTATATTTCCACGCTTAACAAAAAATTGGTACTCGTCTTCTACATCTCCCTTTCTACATATGGCACACAGTCTTTGATTTTGTTCTATTATGTCATTACCATATCGACCAATTTTTATACGTAAATTATGGGAAGTAAATCTAATCTAATATGTATATAGAAACGATATCTAGTTGTAACACATGTTTTGATATCTAGTTGTAACACATTTTGTGATATCTAGTTGTAACACATTTTTGTGATATCTACTTGAAACACATTTTTGTGATATCTAGTTGTAACACATTTTGTGAAGACCCGAGAGCTTCTAAATTGATCTGAAAATTAAATGATTAATTATTTTTCATAGCATAACTTATATAGCATGCACGAATGTCGACCTCGTCTGTATCTTCAGATTTCCTAATGGGATATGCACCCAATTAAATTTGAAGTAAGAAATGCTTAAAAATTTGCTGAAGTAGTAATCAAACATTTATAACCATCATAGTAAAATAAAACAAAGTAGGGTCACCGTACTGACTTTTTTGTAAACAAGCTCAGGCAAATATAACCGATGGCATTTTTGGCATGTATTCGAAAGAAGAAAAAAACAAGTTCTAAATATCTATAATCAATGATAGATCTATATATTTTCGAACTTATTATTTTTTATTTATTTGTTTTGCACAAAGCCAACTGTTTGTCCATGTAAGATAATATACTCGAGTCAAACAAAATAGTTTGCATTAACAAACATAGGGATATTACAGATAAATGCAAATATCAGCAAATAATATAAATGGCCTCAGGCATGGAAATATCTACTTTCCGGGGGAAATTACACGCAAACGTGCATTATTTGAAAACCAGAAATTCAAATCCACATTTGTATAGCTGATGGCATACATAAGAAGAAACTGTTCAGTGTTTGATCAAACTAGGAGACTGGTGCTTAAACACATACGCTACACTCCCTCCCACAAACACGTAATTCTGTTGGGCCTTAAAGGCACTCATACAATTTCTCCTGGTGTCAGTAAACCTGTAAACAGTAAACCTGTGAGGAAAAAGTGCCCAATGTTGGGTTTCGCTGTAACACTTAATCGCTGGTTCCATCCCCTTCGCCATTATTGGCATGCAAAAAGGTAAGGCATGACCCTAATATAGATACAGATGTATAGTTATAATCATTTTGTTTGTTTGTTTTTGGGAATTTAACATGCCTTCAACAGTATTTCAAGCATGTCGCAAAGTTCAGCTCAGTACATGTAGAGGAAGACCACGCGGAACATCTGTACATTATCTCAGGCACAGAGCCATCCGGAGAGACCACCGACCTAGAAAAAGCCAGCGGGAATGCTGGCGTGTTTGAAAAATCGCAACTGCACATGCAGGGATTCAAATCCACAGCGGTGAGACGCTGAGAGATTGTATTCCAAAAAAATGTCCACAACCATTCGGTCACTAAGGCCACGTTATTAAACAAGTAGGATGATTTAGCTAACTAAATTTCGGTGTAGAAATCTTGTTATTTTACGTATGCGTAGCAGTGAGCGAGCCTCTTTCTTGTTACACTGGGAGCTGACCAGGCATAGACGTTATACGGATAAACCAAGCTGTCTGGTTAGCTCAGTCGGTAAGAGTGCCGTTTTAATGTTCCAGGGTTGTGCGTTCAAACTACACATCGGGCGTCAGGACTAAATGACATGAGTGCCTTGACATTAAAGTTTAATGTGGGAAAGAGTGTAGTGTGTGTATTAAGAACCATTCGCCCGGTTTAATCAATTTGTTAGAATATGGTGCTAGTATTCCAGCGGTCATCTTTTACCTATATGTTGTGCGCCTCACAGCGACCTTGTAAATATGTCATATGCTCCAGAGTGAGCCCTGCATATTATCCGGAAGAAGAAGAAAAAGGTGGATTCGTACCCCAAACCAGGCACATTTTCACTTCTTTATACATCTTTAAAACAAAGAGCAATTCCGTATATTAGGCCTTGAATGACTATGACTCTTGCTAGTAATCCAGTGTATTCCTAGCCCAATACTCCTATATTCACTCTTTTCAAACTGCACAGTCAGAACAGCTTCTGAACACTGTGCATTTATATTCGGTTACTGTTCCATACGTTCCGACTGTGCGGAATAGCAAATCGAGTAGACCACCAGGACTCAAGAGAGCTAGCAAATAAATTCTTATCGAAAGTTCCTAAGCGGATTGAAACAAGCGTATTGAAACAAACAGAATGAAACAAGCGGAATGCGTAAAAGCATTTAGCACAAAGCACATTGCACTTGTAAGTCTGCTCATTTCGATCATATCAACTGAAATACCGGTAGCAATATTCAGTTTAGAAACTGAAAATTACAGGAAGATAAAAAAAAATACAACTATTTTCATACATATGTACATATAGAAAATGAAAATACACTTCTCGATCAACGAAATATCCAACAAAAGTATTGGAAAAATCAATGCGCGAATTGGAATGTTGACCTTTCTTCCCTTCCATACTTATGTCCTTTAATATAGAGCTTTCCATAAATATCTGTTTGATTACGTTATATGTGCGGTGTTAAACCCCTATATACACTGATTTTACATAAATCCAAGTACAGTTCATACACAAATGATACTGATACCTCTTTGCATTGAGATAACACCTGACTTTGATGTATATCACTAGATCAATCTTATGTAAGACAACAAACTTTGTTTAAAGATCAAAACAAACTGATTTTGGTTAACACTAAGGATTTTCCCATAAGTTAAACATTACTCGTACATAAGGTCTTAACATTTGTTTAACGATTTAAGCCCAGTTGATTGGACCTATAAATTTATTTTTCAAACAAACATGCGTATGCAACTTTCATATTTCATAACTTTAAACCGACATTTCAAAATTCTGATAAATCTACAGTGAATAAAGGAAATCGTCCTAACTCCCCGTACCGGCATTAGATGTGAAGAATCTAAGTCCTAGGTAACGCTTTCAAAATGAGCGTGAATGTGGATCTGGAAGGAAAGACGCCGAACATATATTATTTAGATGTAACAAATACACATATACACGGCGTATACTCTTTCAGTCCACCCGTACGTTCCATCCATTAAATTGTGATATGTTGTTGAATAGATTAGCCAGACTTTCAACAAAGTGTCTATTTGTTGACATACAAACATATAAAGGATACTAGTGGCTTCAAACAGTAAATAACACAATATAATTCAACCAAGATATGGATGTTACTACTTTATCACACTTCCTTTTTCTAACTTTTACTTTTTCCCCCAACCTTGTTTTACTCTGATCCTTCTTCTTACGTTTTTGTTAATAACATATACATGCTTCATTTATGAAAATAACTCTACATTTTGAAATAGTAACTAATAACCACCATTATTGATCCCCCAGCTTCAGAGGAGGACCGAATTTAATGTTCTTAAGAGCTTGTGGCCCAACCTATTTGTTTATATATATAGAGAGAGAGATGCATATGGAAATTGCTCCTGTTATTATATTGTAATTATATAAGCAAGTAAATATGTTTAAATAAATGCTTACAAGATGTTAGGAGTGCAGAAGTTTCATCTCATAAAAGCCGCATACATCTGTAGAAAAGCTGGCGATATAAATCCACGAAATAGCAGGACTAAAGATTTAAAAAGTTTAAATATTTTGTATTCAACATATATATATTATTGGATTTTAGCAGATTACCCACGAGCAACTTGTTACGATTGAAAGACCCGTTATAACTGAATTAAATATCGAGATAATTTAAATCGTCCTTGACTTCATAATATCAAAGTGGCTTTGTTTTCTAAACCCCATTGTTTTAGTTTTACTACATTATCCTGTATACCCCAGCGTTCTAAGTAATCTATAAACTGTTCAACTAAGCTGTAGACTCACTTAGAAAAAGCCATGTCATCTGCGTATAAATTTATAGGAGTAACGGCAGCTCAAATAAAGTAATTTCCCTTATTCTATTGTTACTTAGCTACAACTAGAAAGCTTACATGAAACATGAGTATAATATGGCTGAATATTGCATCTCTAGCAACAATTTCCTTCAAATAATAACATCTACTAAACCACCTTTCCTATCAAAATCAAACTTCACAGGAATGTTTCTTAGTAGGATCACAGATGTTTCCTAAAGAACATAACAGAAAAATAATTGTAAGCGTTATGTCTGGTAAATGTTAACCGTCATGTTTAAAGTATTTGACAACATCCCCCACTAAAGTACTTTTTGATAGAACAAAAGAAATAATCGTAGTTTTCATCGTCTTGCATATTGTCTCGAAAGTTTGCATATGCGGTATCTGACGTATTATCTATACTTTCTACTGAAGTAGTTTCATTGGTTGTAGTCGGTGCTACATGTTGTTTGGTTGGACCAGGTGCTACATGTTGTTTGTTTGAACCAGGTGCTACATCTTGTTTGGTAGAACCAGGTGCTACATGTTGTTCGTTTGAACCAGGTGCTACGTGTTGTTTGGTTAAAGCAGATGTTTCATGTACGGTTGTACTAGATACTGTTAGTCTGTTGTTATCTTCGTCTGCTTTCATTACTTTACCAGCACTTGAATCTATTTTCCTATAGGTATTACTATTTTGTGCATTGTCAAGTCCCATGTACGTGTCTGTTTCGGCTGGTAATGCATATTGCTTTGTGTTTTTATCAGCGACAATAGTTTCATTCGAAATTCGTTCACCCGATTCATTAAAGATTCTTAGGTTAGGTTGAAGTAAGGCGTTAATCCACTTTTCTAAATGGGCTTCAGCAACACCACCATCTTGCGTTTGCCTTAAGGATTCGTTTGTGATTTCTCCCGGATATGGCTTACTTAAGGCATAGTTTTTAGCTAGCTCATAAGAAAGATTACTAAAATGGTTACCATGGTTTCTTGTAACTATAACGTCAGCGTGGTTAAGGAAACGTTTAACCTGCATTTCCTTATCTGCTTCAGACCCTAAATTATTAAAAGGAAGAACCACATCGCCACATACTTTCTTAAGCTCTTTCAATTTCTCAGAACACGCATCAAAATATCTGTTTATTTGTTGTTCATTTTTTGTATCTGTCAGGACAAGGCATGCATGTCTTTTAATATTGGAACCAAACCACTCAAAATATAGTTTTTGTGTTTCTCTTATTTCTTCTGTGAACTTTTCTCGTTTTAATACAAAGGCAATGATATGAAATCCTGGTGTAGTTGATGCCACGGCTCTTAGAAGTTCCCTCAGTACTTTTATATTAGTGTATCGTGTATCGAATACTCCAGGGGTATCTACCACTTCAAGCAGTCTTCCAAATCGCTGTCCTTTCTATCAAGAAAAAACAAACACATATATCTGTTAGACCAAGTAAATCATAAATATTAAAACTCAAAATTGCGTTATTAAGATATCCAAAACAGTGAAAAATCATTTTGTCCATAAAAAACTAAGGGGGTGGTCCGTTGTTACATTAATTTGTTAATTCGCTGAGCCTCAATTGAAATCAAAATACAGGGAGCCCTATTTTTAGCGCAGGCGATGTCGTTGAGGAATTCGACACCGGCAGAACACAGTGATAACAAACAAACTTGAGAAGTCATTTATTTTGCTTAATGTTAATATGCGTGATTATTTTGGTAATGCCGTTTTCTTGTTATATTTAACGATGTTCTCCTGAATTTAAATGCATTGATTTAAACAAACCTCCCTCTAGCTCACTTACGGATATTTATTTTTTTTCAAATGCATTACAGTATACACCTGATGCGACTACGATTATTCTCTTCAAGAGGCGATAGGTTAACTGGGTAGGTCGCTATAACAGGTAAAATACATAGAACATGACCAAGATCGTACAGGACCTTATTATTCTCTTTCCGGGTTTCTGTCTGTCTCTGTCAGGTTTCCAGGAAGTATCTAGGCGTAGCCTATCACGCCGGGTTTGTTTGTTCGGGAAGTAGATTTATAGGAAAACAAAGAGGATGACGGGTGTTCTGTGATGGCAAATCCACTGCAACGTCTACGGCTGGTGACACTTCGGCTGCAGCTCTTATTTCTGGAGAAGATCATTTAGGTAAAAGCTTCTTTGGCTAGTTTGTTTTTGGCTAGGTCATATGCCTTTTGGTGTTCTTTATATGAGGCAAGTTTGGTGACTTTTAACGTAACCTTTGTTGATAACTACTGGGAAACCTTCTGCTTGTTGGAACAGTGCCAGATGCGAACAGCCAAACCCGGACGACGTACTCGTGCTAGAGGGAAGCTGGTCGGTACTGCCAATACCTGTCCGATGTTCCATCCGCTCACCTGACGAATATCAACCGAGATCCGTATGGTTTCCAATGGGTTGCCCTCTCATGATCAGACGGTGGCCATTTAATTATGGTCTCGAGAAAATGACCCAAACATTCATCGGTGACCTTCCGATATCAATGGTGCCCAAATAAGCCCGCGTCGGTTTTCCGCAGTGCCCTAAGGATATTTAACTGATGGGTAATCGATGTCTTATTCATATGAATAAAAAAACTCGTCTTTCTATGTGCCAACCAATGCAAAATGTTTGTTTAGTGACCTTAGTATGTTGAAAGGTCATCGACGGGCTCCCCCCTTCCCTTCACGTTTTTTTTTTTTAAAACAGTCCGTAAACTTATCACTCCAGCATAAATCTCCGTATTAGTTAGAATGTTACTGGGATAATAGTTAATGATATTGAATTAGTATCGATATCAGACAGGAAAAAAAATGTTTACTATTTCAAAATCAAAGCAAAATGTCCAGCCTGATTAACTTAATGGTCTATTACCACAAAGTGTCAATGAGTCGAATCTTCATAATTTACGGAGTTCCAATAATTCTAATGTCAATCCTTTTCGAATAGACGCTTATCATGTCTGTCGTAAAGTTATTGAGCAACCTCCCACAAGACGTAAAATATTCGTATTTTTTACTGCTTTTAAACACAATCTCAACATACTTTTTACATATTCGAATTCTCATAATTACTTCCATACTGGCACGATTTATCTCTCTGTCATCCATGCTCGCAGTTGTAATATGTAATATTCTTTATAATGACCTGTTTTCAAACATAAGGGGACGATTTTTGTTTGTTTGTTTGTTTCATTTACGTCACTTTCTGCCAGCTAGGGCTAACGGACGTCCCAGAGAGAGGGAAGCGGATACACAGAACTCTTCTGT
>JAULCC010236514.1:2740-18154 GCA_032358795.1 Nuttallia obscurata | reverse complement strand
CAAATGACAGTACAGATGGACTGTCAACTTTCACTCTTGAAGTAGTGATTGGTGACAAATGACAGTACAGATGGACTTGAAACTTTCACTCTTGAAGTAGTGATTGGTGACAAATGACAGTACAGATGGACTTGAAACTTTCACTCTTGAAATAGTGGTTGGTGACAAATGACAGTACAGATGGACTTTCACAACTTTCATGAAGTAGTGGTTGATGACAAATGCACATAAAGACTAAATGGAGTGAAAATGATTTTTTTTTAAATGTAATTATGTTTCATTTAGCATGTTACAAAAGTATTTCAAATACCAAGGTGGTCTTTGTTTTTCTTCTGGGTATCTTAATTTAAGCAGCATCTTTATGTGTAATTCAAATGTCAACTTTCACACTTGAAACAGGGGTGTGAGACAAATGACCTTACTGTGTCAATGTCTTCAATCACTCAACATGGAAACTGTTAAGGCAAGGGCTTATCTTAAATGAGAGAAACAATATAAACACTCAACTGAAACAAGGAGAGGTTCTAACTGAAAGGTCTGTAACAGAAATATGGCATGCAAAGGATGCATGTTAGCCTCCTGTGAAGAATATCCTGAAATTAGGCAATTGTTCAATTGTAAAGATTTAGTAGACATTTAAAGATATTGTTCTCTGTAACAGTGTGATTCTATTTTGCATGCAAAACTGCATTAATTGTTCTATTATCCAAATTTCATTTTGTCGTTTTAAACTTTTATTGCCAATGGATATTGTGCAAAACTTCTGTATCAGATCCAGGTTTCTCTTATTCAGTTTGTAATTTTCAAGAAATTTTGTAAAGCACCGAGAATTCAATATATTCAAATAACTTTGGTTTCCCCCAGTATAGAGACAAATTTCTATAGACAATAAATGAATTTAAAACTCCAAGATGCAGTTTCGAGATAAAATTTCCAGTTCTGTTCCCAGAAGTGTAATCAATGCATGGATGACAGTATGAATTTGTATTGTAGCTGAATATTTGTCGTACACAGGAAAGCAGCAAGAATTTCTGATGTTTTATGGAAAGTATGTCTTTTTTTAAAAAAGATATACAAAATGTCCTCCAGTTAACAAACCACACTGGCCTGCCTATATATATATTGATAGTTACAACCACAAATCACAGCCCGGTTAGCCCTGTGGTAGAGTGTTTGCATCTAATGTGGGAAGCCATGGGTTTGATCCTCTGCCTGTTATTTCAGGTATCACAGGTTTAAAAGGTGTAATAAAGCTCAAAATTGCAGTAATTGATTTATTTTTTTGCAAGTAAAATGAGGTGTATATCGCAATATTAGGTCTCTGAAAATGTTTTTTACGCTACATAAATATGAGAAACACAATAACAAAATTAAAATTGAGTATTTATCAGCACATCATTGTTGACATTCTGAATGTTTTTTAAACAAACCAGATCCCTTCATATATAATTTGAAGTTGCTTATTTACACATTATAAGTACACATATGAATGACATCACACGCATTGAATAGTACACATTTATTAAATAACATCACAAGATGTGATTGTGATATTTATTCATAAATCGAGGGAATCAGATATACCTTTCAAGCTGCAGAATGTAAACAATACCTTACACTACTATGATTGTAAAATAAGAAATTTAACACATTGATCTATCCATGCAATTACAAAAAGTGGATGGAATTTAACATGGCAAACTACACATGTTCAGCGACAGTTTTTATTCATGATTATGCACACATGCGCTAAATAACGGGGTTTTAACATGTTTTTAAGCTTTATTATGGCTTAAACTGGAGCTGCCTTAAAATATATTATATAGTATAAAGCCACAACATAAGATATGTCTTTACTAGCGGATATAATATACACAAGTTTTCTTTCGGAGGAAAAAATTCGAAATGTTTAATGATTAGGATCTAATGTTTGAACAAGTGTGCTTTGAACATTTTTGGTTTTGATCTGATTTTTTTGTGCTTAGATATGAGTGAGAATGGATAACTGCCATGCTACGGTGCATGTGTTTATTCTGGCTGTAAGCAAGTTTAACTGTTCATCAATACTGAATGATATACAATAATAAACTCCAGGATTTAAATTGAGCAACAGGAGAATATGACTGTGTAAGTCAGGTGTATATAGTTATGTATCATTCAATAAATCAGAGGTGGGGGGACCTCTGTGGCTGAGTGATTATGGTCATTTACCTGTAATCTCTCAGCTCCTAACTGCTGTGGGGTCGAATCCCAGTCTAAGCACTTTGAATTTTTTCAAGTGAGGATCTTTTCAAAGGCTTGTGGTAGGTTGTGGTTCTACATGAGCTGTGAGCTCTGTACCTGAAATAATGTAAAGAGGTCCCCCCTCGTGTCTACCTCCACCTGTTATGAGCTGGATGTCGTGATATGACTGAAATACTGTTGAAGTGAGGTAAAATTTCCAAAATTAAGACAAACAAACAATCAGAAAATAAATCTTGAGTTGGCAGTTATTTTTCACTTCATAGTCATCACTCTGTATTCGTAATATCTACAAATCATGAAACTCAATTGTACCAGTCAGTGACTACATATCTGGAATGTTTCCAAACAGCAAACTTAGCTGTAGTTTTTGTGTAAATTTACTTTTGTATAATATTTTTTCAGTTGATATTGAGATCTCAGTTACAGTCATATTTATTGACAGATAATCAGGGCTTATAGTCATTTCTGTGATAATGTTTGTTTTATGAACATCTGCAAAAGGGGGAAAAATACTCCAGTTGTGACAACTTGCAAAGGTTAATTGATAGATAGGGCCAATTAAGAGAGACCAGTAGGTGTCAACATTGTTTTATAAAACATGAGGACAGGATCAAGTGATAGAGATATGTAAAATCAAACAGCAAACATCACTGGATATTTGGTCATTTGTTTTAGGATGATAGGGGAAACTAGACAAATTTGAATGTTGGAATTGATAAATCGATACTCTTATATTTGAAAGAGCAATCAGGTACCCGATCCCATTACTAAAATTAAATGAGGTTTAAACTAATAGACACATGATAAAGTTAACAAATTTGCCTAAAGTATGTAAAGTCTTATTTTTTTGAAAACTCTTATTTCAGAGATCATTCTCATATTTAAAGCCTGTTGCCTAATCTTTGTTATTTTATGGCATATATGTTACCTCTTCTGTTTAAGAGCTAATTGGTATTTATCCTGGACTGTAACTATTATTTATAAACTTTGATAGATTTATGACTTTTCCTGAAGTAGAAGCTTGGAATTTTACAGATAATAAATGATTTCTCTGAACAGCGAAGTAACTTGTTGCCAGAATTTAAGCTTTGTGAAGAAATAAATAACAATGTATAGGACTTCATATTCTGTTAGTGTCCATGATGAACTACACTGTGTATATTTATTTGGATTAACAAGTTTAGCTTCTTTAATACTGTCCATATAATTAAGTTACTTTTCCTGATAGCCTTTTGTTTGAGCCCTTCGACTCAACTCGTTGTGAACCAATCTGGATCTGTGTTGTACAATAATATAGTTCCTGGTAGTCTTAAAGTGCAGATGGAAGTGAGTCTGCTTGTATGAAATATCATATTTTCTCTTATTACCCAGTTGCTAATATAACCAGACATATTCTAGAGGTATACATTGTTTGCTAGTCCTTCTTACTTAGTGTCAGGGCTCCAGATAAGGTTAGTATTTTGAGAAATTTGTTTACAGTTTTCCATGTTTCTCTACCAAACCTTATTTTGTGGGTACTTGTAAGTATCGCCTAAACAAGACGATCAAGCGTTTTTTACGTGTACCCACAAGATTATTAAGGTTTGGTGGAGAAACATGGAAAACAGACTTGATGAAATTCAGTGATACCCATCCTATCTGGAGCTCTGAGTGTGGTCCTTTGGTGCACTATGTAATAAATGGGAATTAATTCTACCACTTGTACATTGCTATACATAGGTAAAAGAACCAGACAGTTCTATTAAAAAGTAGTTCTCTGTAACCATGCACTTCCCTCTCTTTGGTACGTCCATTAGCCCTAGATGACAATGAGAGACTTGATTAACAAACATAAAACTGAATCCACCAATATAAGATCTCAGATTCTTTTATCTTGATGAAGAAAATTTAAATCCATCATGGGTCCATAACTTAACCTGCTCCTGTGTTGTGTTGATGTAAAATCCATCCAATGCACCAACTCTAACTTTATATGGGTATAAGGAAATAAGGAAAAGGGGGAGAGAGAAAAACATGAGTGACTCAAAATCAAGTTGCATGATTTCAAATTGTTTTTGCAGTTTTTCAGCACACCATTATTTTACAGATTTTAACTCAAGATCTGTTTGACTACAGCTTCAATAAAATCTGAGGCAAAATTGATCATAAAAATAATGTGCTTGATTAATAAAAACCACTGTTTTTACTCTTTTTCAGACATGGAAACTCCGTTCTTGAGCTTCTCTAACCCAAACTACCAGTTTGACAACAAGATTTCCCAGAAATCCTCATCCAGCACTTCTAAAAATTGCAACATTGACCTAAACATCATGTCCCTGTCGGACGATAAAGAAGAGAAATCACTACTCCTCAAGGGCAAACTACAGACACAAAATTCCACTGAGGATGATGATTTGGCCTCCCTGAAAAGTGAGGAATTGTCATCTGATGAGGAGAATGATTTTGTTGAATCATACCCTAAAGCAGAAGAAAATGATCTTGATGATGAAAAGGTGGACAATACAGAATGCGTCACTACTGCATATGGGGATAAGCCGCCAAAGGGTATTCTAGCCTACATCACGCTTCTGGAACAGAGTGCTCGCGAAAGGAGTGAGAGAAAAAAGAACAAAGATACAGAGGACAACTTTATCGATGATATAGACAGTGGGCAGACAACTCCGTCAATAGCAGATACCCTGAAGCAAAAAATGTAAGAGACTGTCTTGTTGTTTTTTACTTTATATATATATATTGACAACAGGTACATGTAATACAGGTAAATCATGTTCACCCTAAAATAGAAGTTAAGATGAACTCTTCCAATCTTTAACTATAGGTTAGTCCATTTAATATTTCTTTGATATTGTCATAGTGTCAAGGCGTACATTACACTGGCCAGATGGCTCAATGTTTATACCATTTAAAAAACTATTACCTCATTTCAGAATCGCCAAACTTATTTATTTCTTTGAACTATTAAAGAACTAGATTCTGATCTTTATAATACACTTAAATAGCTCATTAAAAATTGCAAGACTTTTTTAATGTAATACAATTTTAGTCCAAAGTAAGAAAAAGTATCCACAGGAATACCCTGACTTTTAGTATACCGTGATATTCACTTTTCAAATTTAATTTAATTAAAACATTAGTCTTTTTCATTACTCTACTTTCATTATACCCCCGCAAACCAAGTTTGAAGGGGGTTTACTGGAATCATCCTGTCAGTTGGTTGAGTGGTCTGTCAGGAGGTCTGTCTGCAAAATTTTGTCTGGTGAACTCCTACTTCACTTTCAGTCCGATTCACTTGATACTTGGCATAATTATTCATTAGGAGCAGTAGATGTGCAAGATGCAAATTTCACGTTTGTTCGCATAAGGATTACAGAGTTATTGCCCCTGAATCAACATAAATAGTCTTGTCCGACGAACTCCTCCTTCATTTTCAGTCGGATTCAACTAATACTTGGCATAAATATTTTATAAGGAGCAGTAGATGTGCAAGACACAAATTTCATGTTTGTTCACGCAAGAATTATGGAGTTATTGCCCTTGAATCAACTTGAAAAGTCTTATACGGCAAACTTCTGCTTCAGTTTCTGTCTGATTAACTTGATTCTTGGCAAAAATATTGATCAGGAGCAGTAGAGATGTTGTGAGGAAACTTTGAACATTCTATGATACCTTTGCATTTCATCTTTTCCTTTCTGTGACAGGCATTGGGGAGTGGGGGTATTAATCACCTTAAGTGATAGCTCTAGTTTTTTGCTGTTAAAGACAAATTAATAAGTGTTGAATTTTTAGCTTAACTATTTGGAAAATATGAGAGCTATTCTACTTACTCTGGCGTCAGAGTCGGCATCAGCTTCGGTGTCGATATCACACCTTGGTTAAGATTTTGTGTGCAACTTTTTATATTACACCACACCTCAGTTTGTTTTATGTTTGTTTGTTTATTTTGGAATTTAATGTTGCTTTAACAGTATTTCAGTCATATCGCTATGTCCAACTCATTACAGGTGGAGGAAGACCCTGTGGGACCCCTACAGGGCACCCAAACCATCACACCTGTGTACATAATTAAGTAAGATAACTCTGTCCTGCATTTAATGCAAATTATGGCCCTTTGTTGACTTAAGAAATTCTGGTTAAGGTTTCATGTGCAACTTTCTATTTTACGCCACACCTCAGTAATTACTTGATGTATTGCATTGAAACTTTCTACAAAGCCTCCCAACCATCACACCTAAGTAAATAATCAAGTTAGATAACTCTGTTCAGCATTTCATGCAAATTATGGCCTTTTTTTTACATAGAAAATCAACTTACAGTTTAGGGTACAATTTCATTAAAAGAGTCCATATCGCAGTAAAAACTTGATGCATTTCATTGAAATTTTCTTATTATTAGAAGCTGAAAAGTTAATTTAGCCCACTCTCTTATGGACAGCTCCTCTTAAATGTATTAAGTAAGTATTGATAATAACTACATATTGTCAATAACTAAAGCCAATGTCTTAATCCTTTCTTATAAGCTTTCTTTGAAGTCTGGTGATATTTGGCATATGAACAGTATGTAGTTTCAACTAAAACTGATTGTAAATTTTCTGTTTAACATTCACATTGTGCATTTTAACTCTACTGGCCAAAGGCCAGAAGAGCATATGTCGTGGCATGGAGTGGTGTCTGTCACGCGGGCTTAAGTTTGTGCGTTCATTAACAATTGTTTGGTTACCAGATATAGCTTTAGTTTTGAATACATCTTAACCAACTTTATACAGTAGTAAGATATCCATGAGAGCTCAGTTCCTTTCGAAAACCAGCTAGATCCGCCCATGCATGACTGGATTATAGCCCTTGAAATTGTCAAAATTGCTATAATTCAGCTTGTTTATGTGATAGTCTCCATTTCTTTTCTGATTTTCACAAAACTTGTACAGTAGATAGATATTAATGAGAGCACGGTTCCAATTGAAAACCAGCCTGATAGCCCATGCACAACTAAATTATGGCCCTTGAATCTCAAAATTCTTGTCCAAATTGCTATTTTACAGCTTGTTTACCCAATAAAACCTCCATTTCTTTCTTTATCTTCACCAAACTAATACAGTCGATAGTTATTATTGAGAGCTCGATTTCTTTCGAAAATCGGCCAGATACCCTCATGCATAACTGGATTATGGCCCTTGAAATTGTCAAAATTTCTTTTAGTCGGCTTGTTTACACAATTTAGTCTTTCAATTTTTTACCAATGTTCACCAAACTTAAACATTAGTTAGGTAGTTATGAGAGCTCAGCTCCTTTCTAAAATCAGCCAGAAACGCCTATGCACTACTGGATCATGGCCCTTGAAATTGTCAAAATTGCTATAATTCAGCTTGTTTATGTGATAAAGTCTTTATTTCTTTTCTGATCTTCACAAAACTTATACAGTTGTTGGATTTCCATCACAGCACGGTTCCTTTTGAAAAGTAAGGCTGATCCACTCATGCATGACTGGATTATGGCTCTTGTATATTCAAACGAAAGACAAAGAGACAAAACAAGGCATATCAGTAGAGCACAGGCCCTCATTGGCCTCTTGTTTGGTTTCCAGAACTTTAGAATTTGTAGATGTGTTTCCTTTTGGACTTAAATTTTCTTAAAACTTACAATACGTTTACCATAAAATTAATAAAATATATTCCCTAAACCAGATTTGAAATGTTTAAAAGATACAATGCATTTAGAAATACAGCTCCTGTGATTCTAACTAATGTATATTTTCAAATATATGCATCATGGTTGACATGTATGACAGGCTCTATGACTATCCAGAGAATTACCAAAATGTCTATAGCTATTGTGAGTGAAGTTTCAACTTAAGTTCTGGTATTTTGTGTTGAAATTTTTACACGTCATACATTTATTTATGTGAACATTCTGTGGACATTTCTGTGGACATGCAAGTCAAAAGTTTGTTTAGGAGTAGACAGAGACAGTGAAAATGTCTTCTAATAAAAGAGCTAACTTTAATGTAATTTGTATTTTTTTCCTTTTTCTCTGTGCAAATCATTTAAATGACTCACTCAGTCCATTTATCAGCTGGAAAAACAAGCTACCATCAAATTAAGGCCTTTTACCACAAAAAATGAAAGTGAATACAGGAATATGCCAACAGCTTGGACCCAGATTAGACGCCGAGTAACTGGGTATCTAATCCAGATCCAAGCTGTTTGATACTTGGCCAATTGTTCCTCCAAATATTGGGTAATTCTGATGAATTTTAAAATCTAGGCAGACGACATTATTTCAGCAGACTAAGGGTTACACACCCAATGTAATACATGTTTTGGTTTTTTATTCAGTTAAAATTGCTTAACATTTAAATGCAACTGTGTACAATGCAACTTCCAAATTTTTACTGCATCTTAGAAACCGATTTTTAAACAAGATCAAGATTAAAAACTTCCAGTAATTAATGTTGCATATGGAGTGAAGTTGGTAGAAAGCATTGTGCAAAAGAAAATACCAAACCTAATTTCTCTGACAAAATCTTTCAACTTTCAATTGCGCTGATAAAGCTCCTGTGCTTCTTCAAAAATCTAGACCTAGATTTGAATTCCACTTATGTTATAAAATGTCTCTTTAGCAGAATAATTGCATTTGAAATTAATGCAAAAAATGGGTGTTATACATGTTGAATTTTTTATTAAGGCAATGATGCTCTTGATTCAAGCAGAAATCTAGAATTGAAAAACATACCAAATATTGAAATGTAACAAATTTCCCAGCCAATTTTATCTTTATTCTACAAATATTCTACAAGTTTTAATATACATTGTGATACTTTAAGTCTGAATATGTTTTGCATGGGAGAAATGCAGACAGTTTTATCTCAATATTGCCATAGAGACAAGAACTCTGTAGAGATTTTCTGGCAAGATTTTTTTTTTCTGACTCATTTTATGTCCAGTCTCATGGTGCATGCATATGAAATTTAATAGACAGAACCATAATTTTCCTACAATAACCACATAAGTCTGCCAACTTCCCCTGGGCCTCTAAAAATAACTGAACTGAAACATGCAACTGGTGAAATACGATCTGTGTCTCTCGTTAAATCAGCGAGGAGCAGGATGGAAAAAGAGATAGAAATGGTAATGTATGATTTACCTCCTATTTTAGTGATTTACCTCCTGTTTTAGTGATATATTTGGTTCAGTGATGTCTGCTCTCTAACTGTGTCATTGTCTATCAGTATGGTAAAGAATACAGGGCCTTCTGGGAACAGGGTGAAATATCAGTTCTTAGCACGGTGAGAATCCAAATTAAGAAAACGGGTGGTACTTGGGTAATTCTGCAACCAGGAAGGTGGTCCAGTGTTAAGATGCAGACCTTTGTTTTGGTGGTACATCGATTTTGTGGTTTCAATAGTTATTTATCTGACTGGGGGTCATGTGGCATTTAAGAGCTTGTTTCTATGTTTTGACTACTTGATTTTTCAGAAAATATTTGAAAAATTTTGCCATCAGATTTTGGTGATAAAAATTTGGGTCTTACAGGAATGATGATCATACATAGAAATTGAGCATGTATCATATTTCTGTTACAGATTTGCAAATGCTGGATTTGAGATTAACTCCCCGGACTCCAATGACAGTGGTATTCAGTCAGATGCAAGGTCAGACGATGGTATCTCACACACCAATGGTGGCTCTGTCAGCGAAGATTTGTACGCTATCACCAATAAGTCTTACCAGGTGACTAAGGATGGGGAAGATGAGGACAGTTCTGAGGAAGTGACACCAACTCAGGTAAGTGCCAGTTGTGCCAATTTTTCTTGATTACTGTACCAGTCCTGTATAGTATGGTTGGGTAAATATTGAGATGTCCTGGAATGATAAGTGTTAAGATTGTCGGGCTTTATTTTTTGATGAGGTATATTCTTAGAATATTTCAGTGTACACCAATGCTTTCTCTATATGATATTATAATTAAAGGCCTTGTTCCTCTGTGTTTTCAGCACTTTGATTAATAGACTGGTTTATCCCTGTTCTACAGTTGAACTGGAATGGTTCAGTAGTAAAGGATTTGTCTTACTATTTTGTTAAAAACCTTAAACTCAACTGTTTTGTAGAAAGTTTATCCTTTCACTTCTGAATTATTGTCTACTGGAAAGGTTTTCATCTGCAAAAACTCTTAAAATTTACCTTTTATAGCTGTGTTATTTTTCAAAAATTATTTTCTGAGTTGCAAACAGTATAGATCAGATGTCACATTTTGCAGTGGCTGATCTATAACCAAACTGGTTGTTAAGGTCAACATTATTTGGGTCCTGCCCTGGAAGGGTTTAAATGACCCTTGAGTTTCACTAGCTGTTCTTGACTAGTTCTTGAATGAACTCCAGATCGCATATTTTTAATTATTATAATAAGAGAAAGTAATGAAGATAAATTATGATATTAAAGATAAATTATATGAACAGATTAAAGATAAATTACATAAAAGTGTTAACGATTTACTTTATTACAGATAGTGTTTAAAAGATAAATGCTATCTACAAACTGACTTGAATTATTTATATTTATTAATAATAATACCAAGAGCAATACTCAACAAACACAGTCAACTTTCCATATGCTGTATCAATTAGTTCAGTGTAAGTCTGTTGTCAAAAACTGTTGCTGGAATTCAAGGTGATTTGTTAAATAATGTAATGTAACAATGATTTTTTAGGATGATTTCTATAAATTTTATTTGCTTGATCTAGCCCTGATTTTAGCCCAATAATTATGTACAATGTATGTTACAAACAAATTGACATTGACTGTAATAAACAAATTGACATTTAGAGAAAATCTTGTTTGACTTAATTTCTTTGTAACTTCTATATATACAACAATTGCCGATGTTGTGAAAGTACTATCTGGTTAAGGGAAAATGCCATAAAATTAAACTAATTGAATAAATCTTTACAGTCCTTCACACTGCTGTGGGTTCGAATCCCGGTCTAGGCACTTCGGATTTTTCAAGTGAGGAAGCCTTCCAGCTGGCTTGTGGTAGGTCGGTGGTTCTACCTGGGTGCAGTCTCTGTGCCTGAAATAGTGTACAGAGGTCACCCGGGTCTTCCTCCACCTGAAATGAGCTGGACGTCGCGATATGACTGAAATACTGTTAAAGCGACATTAAATTCAGAAAACAAAAGTCTTCACATCTTTTAATTTTCTTTTTTCATGTACATAAATTTGAAGCTGAGTCTGTTTCAAGGTTTTAAAATTGTGACATTATTATCACTTCTCTTTGATACATTATCTGAAATGTATTAGCTTTAAGTTCGATATGCAGATGGGTAGCTTTGCTAAAACTTTTATATTCTGTACTTTAAAAAACACAGAAGAGTTTATTAAGACTATTAATATTAGAAAAGATCAAAGTTTGAACGTTTTAAAGCTTATAAAGACTATGAGTACTTGTTTGGAAACCTGATTTATTTAAAAGATTGATGTAGTCTCACGTCCTTTATGGCGTGTCTCCATCGTCATTCATGTTAGATAATAAATCTGCTTCCCTTTATGGACATTTTACTGTCAGATATTTACCAGTTACAGAAATCAGATGATCTTCCAAATTTGGCTTTGTTTTGTTTTTGTTGTTGAAATTATCAGCAATTATGGTGGTCTTAATGACCAGTGTTGACACAGGAAATTGACACATCAACTAGGGGAAACATTGTATGAAATCTTTCAGCCTTGTTTTTGCCATTTCTGTGTAGATAGGAAATACCAGAGATTCTAGCATTCATTTTCATGCATTGAACTTTTATTGTTAACAGATGGATATAAATAGTCTCATGGTATATCATGATTACTATTGAACAGGAAATATATTTACTATTTATAACAATGATTAATTAATACTGCATTACTGAAAAGAAATGAAATTATTTTCCTTTCATGTAATTATAGAAATTTAATGATTATATGAATTGTAAATATGGAAATGATGTCAAATTGAAAAGATGAAATAAGAAAGAAAAATGTTTTGTCTGTCAGATTGATAAAATTCATAAAATAAATGGAAGCCTTCCAGATGGCCTGCAGTAGGTCAGTAGTTCTACCCAGGTGCACTCTGTGCCTGAAATAGTGTACAGCGGTCCCCCGGGGTCTTCCTCCACCTGTAATGAGCTGGACGTCATGGTCTGACTGAAGTACGGTTAAAGCGACATAAAATTCCAATTTAACAAAGAAAAACATAAAATTTATCTCTCTCTCTCATTCTCTCCTTGTTTGTCTGTCAGACAATATTCTCTCTCTCTCTCTTCTTTTCTTTTCCCTTCTGGCATGAATGGCATAAGCTAACATGCAGTGTAGAACCAGATGCAATGGTACAAAATCAGGACTAAACACTACATAAAAATATCCCTTAACTTCTAAAAAGGTTGGTTATAATTGAAAAATGCATTGTTTAAGATTTAGCTTAAGACTTAAATCTCTCCCTTTTTTTTTTTTTTGGTAATGAGCTACAGTTACATAAGGCAGATATCTGGTCTGGTACACTGTTTCTGCTCTAATAAGTAGTCAGTAAGCTAACATCAAGTAAATGTGTATCAGGGGAACCATTCCAGAAAGTTGATATATATTTTGGGAATGAACAATGAGCTTGATATTCAAATTTTCTGGTATGGTACACTTCAGCTATCTGAATGTTTAGCAGCTATTTAATACTAATGCTACTCATTTTCAGAAACAGACACTTAATTCCCAGATCACTTATGCAGTGCATCTAATCTTTCTGTCTGGTGTTTTGTTTTCCATGTAGTTATTTTTTGTGTAAGAAATAAAATGACACAGTTTTGGTATGTTTTGCAGACAGATGAAGTTGACGGTGAACAACCTGAAGTTCTGCCCCCAGGATGGGAGAAGTGTGAAGGTAATATGACTGTTGTCAAGTTAGTGTAAGAAACTTGATTTGTTCCTGTGATAGTTTAGCCCTAGATTAGGTCATCCTGTCAGAAGAATAAGTGAGGTTGAGTAGGGGCCTCCCTGGGCAAGTGGTTATGGCCATTGACCTGACATCTCTCAGCTCCTCACTACTATGGGTTTAAATCCTGGTCTGGGCACTTCAGATTTTCCAAGTGAGGAAGCCTTCCAGTTGACTTGCAGTAGGTCAGTGGTTCTACATGGGTGCATTCTGTGCCTCAGAAATTGTGTATAGGTTCCCATGTGGTCTTCCTCCAACTGTAGTGAGCTGGACGTCATGATGTTAAAAATTCTTATAAAACCAACTAACAATTAAACACTAATGTTGAATAAGGGTGTTAGAGGCTGAGTGCAAGCTGTGTTTAATGGCTAGTCTGTCTGCCTGGAGGTCATCCTGTTTAGCTAGTCTCTCTGCCTGGAGGTCATCCTGTCTGGCTAGTCTCTCTGCCTGGAGGTTGTCTTGTCTGGCTAGTCTGTCTGCCTGAAGGTTGTCCTGTCTGGCTAGTTTGTCTGCCTGGAGGTTGTCCTGTCTGGCTAGTCTGTCTGCCTGGAGGTTGTCCTGTCTGGCTAGTCTGTCTGCCTGGAGGT
This sequence comes from Nuttallia obscurata, assembly GCA_032358795.1. NCBI lineage: Eukaryota > Metazoa > Mollusca > Bivalvia > Cardiida > Psammobiidae > Nuttallia > Nuttallia obscurata. The sequence continues at coordinate 4,380 of JAULCC010236514.1, read as the reverse complement.
TGTCCTGTCTGGCTAGTCTGTATGCCTGGAGGTTGTCCTGTCTGGCTAGTCTGTCTGCCTGAAGGTTGTCATGTCTAGCTTGTCTGTCTGCCTGGAGGTCCTCTGTCTTGCTAGTCTGTCTGCCTGGAGGTTGTCCTGTCTGGCTAGTCTGCCTGGAGGTTGTCCAGTCTGGCTAGTCTGGCTGCCTTGAGGTTGTCCTGTCTGGCTAGTCTGTCTGCCTTGAGGTTGTCCTGTCTGGCTAGTCTGTCTGCCTGGAGGTTGTCTTGTCTCGCTAGTCTGTCTGCCTGGAGGTTGTCCTGTCCGGCTAGTCTGTCTGCCTGGAGGTTTTCCTGTCTGGCTAGTCTGTCTGCCTGGAGGTTGTCATGTCTGGCTTGTCTGGCTGCCTGGAGGTTGTCCTGTCTGGCTAGTCTGTCTGCGTGGAGGTTGTCCTGTTTGGCTAGTCTGTCTGCTTGGAGGTTGTCCTGTCTAGCTTGTCTGTCTGCCTGGAAGTCGTCCTGTCTAGCTTGTCTCTCTCTGCCTGGAGGTTGTTCTGTCTGGCTAGTCTGTCTGCCTGGAGGTTGTCCTGTCTGGCTAGTCTGTTTGCCTGGAGGTAGTCCTGTCTGGCTTGTCTGTCTGTCTGGAGGTCGTCCTGGCTAGATAGTCTATCTGCCTGGAGGTCATGCTGTCTGAAAGTTTGATATTGTCATCTGCAGGTGAGTGGATGGCGCTTCTGTTTATTCTTATCCTACTTGTGCCTTCATGTGAAGACAGCTGTACCAAAATAGTCTTATATGTCAGTCAGTGTTGTTACTTTAATGAGTAGATGGTCATGTTTTAAAACTGAAACAAATAGCCATAAGTGTGAGATAAACATTAATCATTAACTGAAACAAGTATTTTGGCTAATACTAGTAGCTACCAGTTTATATACACCAAACAATATTCATACAAGACAAATTTTATGTTCATATAAATAGGCAAATTTGGAATATCATGAGATCTACATAGTAACAGTGTGCTCATTATAAATATGCTACTAAATGAGATTGGCTCTAAATTTGTAATTATATGTTCACAATAACAGCCAAATCCCAAATTACATGCACTGTTCTTTGAAGAATGCATGACTATGTCAGGCAAACTCCAATATATAAAAGCTCTGTTTTTAAAATTTTGTTTAAAATACTAGGAAGTTTTAAAATGATAAATCTACATTTATAATATTTAGCTTATTATGCCAGGCAAATCATGAGCTTTACATTTTTAGCTTTCATGTTGATAGAGCTAGGTGATTCACAATTTACATGAGCTTTAAAAAAGTTTAGCTTTCATGTTGATAATGCTTGGTAAATCACAATTCACATGAGCTTAAAATTTTTAAATTTCAAGTTGAAAATACTTGGTAAATCACCCTATTACACGAGCTTTAAATTTTTAAATGTCATGTTGATAATGCTTGGTAAATCACAATTCACATGAGCTTTAAATTTTTAACTGTCATGTTGATAATGCTTGGTAAATCACACTTTACATGAGCTTTAAATTTTTAACTTTCATGTTGATAATGCTTGGTAAATCACACTGTACATGAGCTTTAAATTTTTAACTTTCATGTTGATAATGCTTGGTAAATCACACTGTACATGAGCTTTAAATTTTTA
>JAULCC010236292.1:0-12598 GCA_032358795.1 Nuttallia obscurata | reverse complement strand
TTGATATGATACTTAAATAATTGATATGATACTTAATTATTTAAGTATCATATCAATTATTTAAGTATCATATCAAAAACGGATTTATGACCCTAATCGTACGTCATACACTATACGAAACATTAATGTCTGATTGAAAAAACGTGTTCCATACAAATATTAAAGATATTAGAATTTGGAATCATCTTCCGTTTTCATATGTTCATATGCTGAATTGTGTGCTTTAGACCATCTCCGGAATGTAGCATATATCAACGGCTTGTACCAACTTTATAAATGAAATTGGAAATTATTACTAAAGTAAAAGTGGTGTTCGATAAATATTTTGAAAGAAAAAAAATGTAAATCATATTTCAATTGCCTCTCAAGTGTCCCTCGGTGTCAACTTCAAAATGCGTGAGTAGTTAGCCATTATGTGGTAGAAGTAGAAGTGGTTTTCAACCTCATTAATGGCGGTCATAAATATTCCCGGCAGTAATTATCCGATGACCTGTCTAGCTATAGACTCGCTGGAATGTATAGACTCTGTTATTTCCGGACAAGCTCGGATTGTTGCATTGCATCATATACCAGGAAAACATTGATAAGATTATCCACATATCGAAAATATAGGATTATCACAACAAAAATACTCTAAAAGATAAACGCAAAATCAGTATCATTGTATTAAATCAAATGCAATTTCAGGAAGTTTTATTGTCCACAGTTTTATTTGTATACATAATTGATTCATTCATGGTACTAATTAGTGGGTAAGCTTTTGTGTGCGTTTGTTTTGCTTACAGAACACCGGCTTCTCATTTATTCGTGAATGAATATCGGGCACCATTGACGTATGACTGTTCAAATGTAGCTTACTAAAAACGATACCGTCCAATAAAACAACCTAATCAGAGAGATAAAACTATGAACTTTAATACGACCTATTGACATAGACAAGATAAAGCTGACCTACAGAATTGTTGGTCATTAGTGCAGTATACTTTAACACGTTTGATGCCAAAGTATCAAAAAGGTTAAAAAGGGTGCTTGCAATATAAATCAAAGTATCAAAACATCAGAATAAGTCAAAGTTTGAATGAATGTGTAAAACATGTTCTATGACAAAGTATTTTTTTGTATTATTAACAGCTCGCTACCACCTACTAAATGACTAACAGTTTTTGGTGGATTTTTTAATTGTTTTTGGTGGTAGGATTAAACATTGCTTCAATGGTATTTCAGTCATGTAGTAAAATCAAGCTAATTATATGTGGAGGAAGCTCCAGCTGACCTCTGTACATTGTTGTTGTGTTGTTGTTTTTTCAGGCACAAAACACACTGAGATAGAATCACCAACCGATCACAAGTCATCTGGAAGGCTTCTTCACTTAAAAAAATCTTAAGTCCCCAGACAGAGCTTCAGACCCACAACTGTGAAGGGCTGAGAGAGAATAACTATAACTGCTCGGCCACGGAGTCCCTTATATTTCTTACAGTAAACAAAGATATCATACATTCTGAAATAGAATAAGGAGAAATGATTACACCAGATATATATATGTATGTACATGTACACAACTGATTATAAACGTATGACCACACAATGTTTACTGTAATTATATGAAAAGACGTCTTTTAGCCATCACCTTCCGCATTAAGTTACAGCTTTATATCTGTAGAGTGAAAATAAATTCCGGACTAGTTATAGAACGATTTGGGTTTTGTGTATCTATCTAAACCTTAACGGTAGTGAAAGGGCCACGTAATAATTCATATCTTTAGTAAGCCGTAAATATCAGTTTACATGTATATACCTGATAAGAAGGACTCGTAGGATAATACAGGGTCTCTTAAGATAAGAAGAATTTCAGGTCCACTTCGACACTGACATATCTTGCCCTATAACATCAGACACTACTATACAAGCTCTAAGTTCAGAAACATGGTTTCCGGAGGATCAAAAGTCGTTCTGGTTGTTTTCATGTACGTGTGCTTAACAAAGGCATTTCTAGTTTCGGACGGTCTGCAGAGTGTTCACACACAGTACGGTGAAATTATTGGACATCTGGAAAATGTGTATTTTGACAAACAAACTTCGCAGGTTGTCCAGTTTCTTGGAATACCATACGCCGAACCACCTGTCGGAGATCTCCGCTTTAAAAAACCCGTGCCTATCACGAAAATGGCTACACCATTTGCTGCCCATCATTATGGACCTGCGTGTATTCAGCCGAGTAAAACGAGTATAACAGCTATAGATAATATGTCAGAAGATTGCCTTTATTTGAACGTATACGTTCCTTCCAATGCCGGGAACAGTGGCTATTTACCAAAACCGGTAATGGTCTGGATACACGGCGGTGGATTTATATCAGGAGAATCGCGATATTATGACGGAGGTGTTCTCAGCACGTACACTGACGTCATACTTGTGACAATAAATTACAGACTTGGTCCAGTCGGATTCTTTAGCACACATGACGACAATGCACGTGGAAACTATGGTATATGGGACCAGCACATGGCTATTAAGTGGGTTCACGACAACATTCGAGCATTTGGAGGGGACAACACCAATATTACTATTTTTGGAGAGTCAGCAGGCTCTAGTAGCGTTATATATCAAACCATGTACCCGGGAAATAGGGGTATTTTCCAAAGAGCCATAGCCGAGAGCGGAACTATTGCTGTCTGGGCAGTTACCAAAAGAGAAACGAGTTACAACAGTTCAATAACATTTGCTTCAGCCCTTGGTTGTAACAACACAAATCATGCTGATCTTTTGGCATGCATTCGCTCGAAATCAAGCTCAGAAGTCAAATCAGCAGCCGAGAGCGTACAATACCTCCTCGATGACTATAAATATCCTTCATGGGTACCAGTTTATGACGGAGACTTTGTAATTGCAGATCCAATTGATCTATTGAACGAGGCTGAGGACCCAAATATGGCTTCAAAATATTCTCATTTTCGGGAAAAAGATCTCCTTTTAGGAAACAATAACTACGACGGGGCATTATATCTTAGTTATCTATTAGGAACGAAAGATTTTAATACGACATTGTCAGCAAGTGCTTTAAGGCATAAGTATGTTCCAAATGTTATCGAGCTTCTTACAAAGCAAATGCCATCCCCAGTGTCGGTAGAGGCTGTAATGTACGAGTACATGACGCTTTCAAATAATTACATGGATTCATTCCTAAATATTTCAACGGATGCATTTTTACGTGCCCCAGTTATGAAAACAGCCATCGCGCATGCAAAGGGGAATGTGGGTAACACTTTCCTGTACCAATTTTCGACGACCCCGCCAAATAGACTTCTTCCTATGCCATCGTTTTTAGATATCAGTTCCCGTGCTGCAAACCATGCAGACGAAATAGTATTTGTGTTCGGCTTCGGAACACACATGCGGAAGTTCTTCAACATGCACCTCAACGATACTATCACTCAAGGACAATTCGATGTCGCCAAATTGATGATGACAACATGGGCAAACTTTGCGAGATCAGGGTAAATGATTGCATTGTTCATACACCCATCTAAAACTACTGCTACATAGTTAGTCTTTTTTATCTAAGAAATGAGATATAGGGAATCTTACATGAGTGCTCATGAATGATTGGAATTATAAAATGAGTTTTTTGAAAACAGTAAAAGCGACACTTGTCGAGTTTCAAAAGACGAATTTTATCAATTCCATCATTCATGGACACGAATTCATAATTCAATTTTTACGACAGGTAAAGGTGTCAAATGAAAACACAATTTTTTCTATATACAGAGGCTAGTTTTAACGTCATCTGATGACGTTAAACATTGCCAAAGTAACGTTATCGTGGTTTCTATTTTTCCAGGCGCTTTAAAGAAATTCATAGCGCCAAACCGGGACGCAAATATCGTGACGTCATATATATCACAATAATCACTAGTAAATAAAACTGAATATCAACCAGTGGATATTGCAAAATATGTAACGGCGTGATTTTACGCTTGCACATTAAGTAATGTTCTAAATTTAATTTTAATGTCCCCTAACTCACAGAAATAATACGTATCATACCAAATCTTTTAAAATATTTATCAAAATATAATTTATGTGTAATGACATGTCTACAGATCTACATGCATAACTCAAAGTAAAGACGAAATGTTCACGATGTTCTATAACATGAAATGGGATGTTGAAATAAGGACTGAAGGTGATAGATTGGTTTCAAAATTGATGAGACTGTTGAATAATAAGCATTACAAATACAGTAAGTATAACCTTTTTAAAAAGATTAATAAGAGCGTACGCTCTACCGCTTTCGGTGCTGGAGGTCGCGGGTTCGGTCTCCATAAAGGTAGAGCGTCTTCTTTCGGTGCGGGATCTCGCAGGTTCGATCCCCGGCCGGGTCATACCAGTACTTTAAAACATTGTAGTAATGGCTCGCCCCTTGACGCTCAGGATTAAGAGTTAGCATTACGATTGGTTTGTGGGTGTCAGGATAAAGTGACCGGCCGGGTTCAGCCCCCACGTGTATCAATGCTATACACTGGGCACGTTAAAGAACCATAGTTCTCTACAGAAGATTTATGTGTTTCTGCTTCCCTCTCCCTGGGACGTCCATTAGTCTAAGCTGGCAGAAAGTGACGTTAATAAAAAAATTAATAAGATTTAAAATTTGCAGTGTTTTAATATACATTGCATTGACAACTATTAGAAATGTATATCAAAAGGCAGCTTCAAATGTCTAAGGCTGAAACAGTTTTCATTCAAACATGCTGTTAATATTTCTTCCTGTTGTATCAAATTTTTGGTGAAGTTAAATGCAAACTGTATCAAAAATGATCTTTAAGCAAAATGTTGTTGGTCTAGAAATTTAAACCTCATCGGTATGCTTATAAAAATTTGTAGCATTTCAAAAGACCCCTCGAAACACACTTTTTATACAAATCAATGAACGCTGAAGTTTGAAAATAGAGATATGCGTTTATAAGTGTATTTTATTGCTTTTTACTTTTAATCGGGTGGGTGATTTGGTGTGTGTGTGTGTGTATGTGAGAGAGTGTGAGAGAGGGGTCGCTTTCAATTATGATAAGTAACATTGTGTGTTGTTTGTTGTTATGAGTATGTTTATTTTTATTGATGTACTTAATATTTGCTCTGATTTATGTGGTTGCTTTTACTTAAGTACTACTTACTCATACTTTGCATCTTATAGCTATGAACAGGTATTTTTTATTGGTGATTTAATAGTTTATTTTCATTTTGTAGAAAATTTATAGAAATAGGCGTAAATGATTCATTTAAGATTTCGTTTTATTTACTTTTGCCTATCTATAAGAGTTTTTTTTTTCCTTTCATTTGAAAGTTGGAGAGAGGAAGTTTTCATTTTGATTTCATCTTTATCATGTTTGCTTGTTTATCGCTGTTTCTTTTATTAACAAATATTTCATTTTCTCTCTATGTATGTGTGTTTGTTTTGTAAAACTTTTAAAATACGTCTGAACGTGAAGATTTTTTTAAAGGGTATGTATAAATGTGGTAATATAGTAATAAAAAAAAATAAATAATAATAATAATAATAATAATAATGATAATAATAATAATAATGATTATAATATATTTTATTTTTTATTATAACTATAATTATTTTTTGTTTTAGTAGTAGTAGTAGTAAATGTGAGCTTAGGTTGCTTAACGTTCTAGTTAGAATATAGATCTACAAAATAATGTGAACATTTAAATGTGAATTTGAAACTTGACCTTAACGCGTCAAATTTCACATCTGATAGGTCAGTTTTAAACTTGTTGGTAAAGATGTCAGACATGAGTACATAATACATAATGGGTTAACAAGATTTTTAAGACAAACATATAATTTTTATCTTGTTCTTTTCTGCAGCAATCCAAACATACCGACCAGCGTTCGACCAGTCTACGATATACAGTGGTCTCCCTTTACGATTTCGGATCAGAACTATTTGGAAATAACGCCCGGAATGACACAGAAGTCATTGAAAAGTCGAATGTCTGCCCGTGGTGTAGCTTTCTGGAACATGTTGATGCCGAGTTTACTGTAGAAACGGACATGAAAGACAAATAGAACAATAAATTAGAGCCTCTGAATGGTAGTTCATTATATAAAATTAGCAGTTAAAGATTATGAAAATTAAATGTCTCTATGATCATGTATGAACATGTGATATTGATGATATAGATAAACTTCATATAGACGTACGTACGTTTTTGATGTGTAGAAATGCTATATGCTTGATGGTGAATATACTATTCAGTTATTAATGCATGTGTAAGTCATCGCAAAAAATGATTTGGTTAAAATGTAGAATACATTATCAGATGCGTTCGCCATTTTTATAGTCCACTAAGTACCATTTGTCATCTAATGTTTTAGACTAGTCATTAAATATAAAGACACTCCACGGACGAGAGGTCCACTATACCATACAGTTTATTCGGGAATAAGCTTCCCTTTTTTTTCTTTTATGAGTGTTTTAATATTTTATTTTCCCCGTCATTGGTGAAAGTGGACCCGGGAACCATTCTATTCACACCTTCCAAAAGGTGTTAATATTCCATCATATATGTTCTTATTAAGGATGGATAAATACATATCAGTCTGAACATAAATATACGTGTCATAAGGTAGTAGATCGGAGTACAGATATTGGTATTAAATAAGCATATTATATAAAAACTAGTAAAATAGACCAATTAACAAATAGTTGTCTTTAGAAGCAATTAGCTTTTGGATCATGAAGTGATATTTTATCAAAACACTTAAAGTTTCTCAGGTTAGTTGCTGACTTCTATATTTTCTTAGGTAAATGTAGTATTTTAAATGAAGTGTTGTTAGATTAGTTTAATCGTCATCTGGACCGGAAAGCATTATCACATTTATTTAACAAACATTATATCGTAACCTTTCATTTTCATCTTGTTATATATAGAGTCGATTAATGATTTAGTTATTTTACATTAAGTAAATAGATTGACAATTGTTTCTGGTGGTTTTTTCGTAAATGTACAGAGGTCATTTTTTACACCAATGGTTTACACATTTACCGGTAAAAACCTATGTAGTATTTGTGTTTGGAACCATTGGAGCTCGAACGATTTTGTTTTTTCAGATGGCATACTATAAAACAGCTTCCGTTAATTATCTGTGAAATTAAATGATGCATCCCATTTAGTTTTACTGCTTGGATAGTGTGAATTTCTATTTTGTGAGTCATAAATCACACGGCTTCCTGATTGGTTTTTAACTATCCTGTAATGATATGGTATAAAAGGCATTTCTGATGTACATTAGTTCGATGATTCAACGTCATTTTTCAAAAAGGAATTCAGATATTTGCAACAATTTTTTATGCCTCAATAGTGTAGATGATTGATCCGAGCTCCACACTTTTCTAATATCATTTTTTTCTGACAAAAAAGTTCCCTTTGTGTATATATCCAAGATAAGATATTTGTACTATTTTTGCTTACGGTGTCGGAATAGTGTATGCCACAACAAATTAGTCTATCTAATTTAAACATGCTAATTGATAAACCGATCCATTTTTCATTAGTTAGATGTAGTCTTCTAATCCATGGGCATTTTAGACCTTGAATAAAATTCAGAATAGTAATCATTTTCAATCCTCCTTCTGCAAATCTTTAATTACTACAGTTTTCTTAATTTTGGATAGACCATTCTACAGAAAATTGAATAGATTAGTTTCTATCTCATTTAGAATTTGGTAATTAGGATTAGGAAGTCAAATGAACAAATGAATGAATATAGGAAGCAACAAACTTTTTATGACCATGATTTTACCAATTGGACTAAGTGTTCTTCTATTCCAAAATCTTGTGGATTTTTTAAGAGATTGTAACTTGCTGTTATAATTTAAATGAATCATGTTATTAAGATCGACGAGAAAATGTATTCCCAGTAGTTTAAAATTAGTATTACCCAATTTCAATTTCAATTTTGTTTTGATCGATTCAGATGTATATTATTTCGAGCCTAACCAAACAACCTGTGTTTTGTCGAAATGAAGTTGTTATTAAGACCTGAGATCAACGAAAAGTTTTATAATTCAGATAGTGTCTCATTCAATGAATCAGATGATCCTTCTAGAACAAATGACGTGACATCAGCGAACAGAGACAAAAATGATCTTCTACATTAATATTAGTACCTTTAATTTTCTTATTAATTTTTATTTTTTGAGCTAGAATTTCTGTGCTGAGGGTTAATATATAAGATGAGAGCGGATCACCTTGCCTGCAACCTCTTCCTATGTAGAAGTCTGAGAGAAATCCATTTTGTATTAAACAAGACTGAATATCGTTATAGAATACCGAAATCCAACGTTGAGATGAATTGCCGAAGTTGAAAATTCTTAGTGTTTTGCGTATGAAGTTCCATGTAATTGAATCAAATGCCTTTTCGCAATCGATCAGTAATAAAAACACTGGAATATTCTTTTCTTCGACATGATGCATTATATCATAAAAATTCTTCTGTTTTCGCCTATGAATCTTTTTTTTAAGAAATTCTGTTTGTTCGATAATTATCAATTTCTGAAGTACACATTTTATACGGTTAGCAATGGTCTCAGATGTAATTTTACAAACAGTGTTTAAAAGAGTTATTGGTCTCCATCTTTTTGTTTTTAAAAAAACTGACGTGGTTTATTTTCTTTCGTTATACATGTTATAATACCCTGGTGCTAACTGACTGATAATGAACCCTTTTATTAATGCACAGTTAAGCAACCTAACTAGAAAATGACCGAGATATTTCCAAAACATTTTTAAAAAGTTTACAGTAAATCCACCACAACCAGGGCTTCTATCATTTTTCATGTTTGAAAGTGTTTCCCTTGCTTCAGAATATGTTATCGATCCTTCAATGTTATCTCTTTCCTTTTCATTTGACTTTGAAGAGATTAATATTGAGACTTCTGTGTCAAAATCTACATATGTCGACAGCTTAAAATCTTTACATGAATACACGGTTTTGTAAAAGATATGTATTTGTGATAAAATATCCTTCTTTGGATTAAAACTGTACCATTTTCTTTCTCTCCTTATGGTATAAGTTTAGAAACAAATCAAGTGAGGAAGCCTTCCAGCTGGCTTGCCGTAGGTCGGTGGTTCTACCTGGGGTCAGTCCGTACAGAGGTCCCCCGGGGTCTTCCTCCACCTGTAATGAGCTGGACGTCGCGATATGACTGAAATACTGTTAAAACGACGTTAAATTCCAATAAACAAACAAACAATTAGAAACAACTGTTTGTTTTTCCTACCTAGTAAAAAATGTGTTGGTTTTTCTCTTTCTTTTACCCATTTTGCTTTTGATCTATTAATGTGTCCCATTAGTTTAAGATTTTTTATTTCGTTTAATTCTTGTCTAAATGCGTTTAATTCATCAATATTTTCATTATTTAACGTTTCTTCAATTTGCTAAATTTGGGATATAACTGTACTTTTTCGCGCATTATGTAAACTTTCTTCTACCATAGGATATCGATACCCCTCTTAATTCTATTAACAATAATCTAAAAACAGTTGATCATCTTTTACAAAAAAATGTATATTTTCAATTTCACAATTATGCCTGTTTTCTTAACTGTATACAGATAAAAAATATTGTACTTTCATTTCTTCTATTCTAATTTATGTTATATATATTCTTGCTCGTTTAAGAGTGAGTTATTGTGTTTCCACAAACCCTTTCCATATTTAATTTCATTTAGTTTTAAATGCAATGTTATCAAAGAGCGATCAGATGTGATGCTTGATTCTATGCTACACTTATGAAAATTTTGTATTAGGTCTTCTGTTATTAGAAAAAATTCAAGTCTTGACCGCTGTAAAGGGTTGGTACGTCACCATGTACACCTGCGAGAGTAAGGAAATGTTTCTCTATATAAAATTATTGACTCCATGTTTTCTATACAAAAACGTTCTTGATTAATTGTTGTCAATATTTTAATGGTTGTGGTAGTTTATAGATGGGTCTAAAACACAGATAACATCTCCACAAATAATGTAAAAATCGTTTCAATGATTGAAAATATGTTCTCAAAGCATTTGGGATTATCTGACTTCGGGTCATATAGGCTAACAAGAGTAAATGCTTGTTCTTCAATACACACATTTAATCTAATATAATATAATTTCCATCCTTGTCACAAAAGCTGTTTCCAATTTTTTTACATCGATATTTTAACTAAAGAGTATAGAAAAAACAACACATAAAAAAGTATGTGAAACACATTATCAAAAACAAAATTTAAAAAATTAAAAAAAACATATATACATGAGTCTGAGTCGACTTCATTTTAACACTGGATAAAACCGGTAGCATGACTTTTCATCAACGAATTGCCCAGAACTATGGCTTCAAAAATAGACAGAATAACTAATTTGCTTAGAACAAGTTTGTAAATAAATAAACAGCATACGAGATAGAAATTGAAAACTTGGCTTAAAACAATCAAATAATTTCAAAAGTCTAATTCAGTCATACTGTTCAATCATTTGTTGTCTGTCTGGATTTGTTTAACAATAACAATGTCTAACGTCATAAAAACAAACACTGAAAATGACCTTAAAGCTTAAGATCAAACGATGGATGAAAGACGTCTGAATGTATTGATCCTAGATTCAATGAATTATATTCTAGCTAAACATTATTAATCTCTTGGAAAAGTTGCAATTAAATGTTAAGAAATAGCATACAAAGATACAATACTAGGTTGCGGGTATCATAAGAAACAAGTTTTTAAAAAGGTATGTCTTATATAAAGGCTTACCTTTACAAAATTAGATTTCAGTCTGAAAGGTTAGAATTACCTCTAATTCATTAAGCAGGCCGCTTGGCTTTTATCAATTATTTGCCAGAGGAGAATAAGGTTTATCTTATAATCGTTCTTGTACTTACGAGCTTACGCAGAACATGACGATTTAGGTTTTGAAAGTCCTATTGAAAGGCAAGATCTGGTATATTTTGAATCCAATTGGGGACTGGTCTTTTACAAATAGTACTAGAGGAAAAAAGTGCGGAAAATGCTAAAATCTTATTTGTAATTTTTTTAAGCAAGTCTTTCTTGTTTTCATTTGAAATTCGAGCATAACCATGTGCATAATTTACACATCAATTTGGGGTATCATTGTATTTCTAGAGCAAGCACTAACGTACAGTAAGACATTACAGTCGTGCGACAAATGCTTTTAGCTGGTAGTGATCTGCGTGGCCGAGCTGTTTTGGTTATTGACAAACAATTTTAAAGCATTCCAGCTGGATCGCAATAGGGCCGAGGTTTTTTTGTGTCTGATCAAATGTAAAAAATGTAAAACACGCCCCCCGGGCCTTTCCTCCGCCTGTAATGATCTATACGTCACCTTATGATTGGAATATTGTCATAGCGACGTTTAATTTCACAAACAAAACGAAATATATCTGGTGTTTCCAGACTCGATCTCCTCCTCAGATAAGAGATGTTTGCAATTTTTATATATAGCTACATAACGTACACAACTACTACAAGTGGAAATCAAAGTACTGGTAGTACTATGGGACGGTACCTCTGTTGTAAACACTCTACTTGTGTTTCATCAATACGAGTATTTATCGACATCTCAGTCGTGGAATAAGAAAGATGGCAAACATTATAAGTTGATTCCTGAAATATCTGTCGAATAAACTTATTCAATCAAATAGTTCATTTAGAAATTCCGCCTAGAATAAAAACGGTTTTTATTTATAGTTCATGAAAGAACTTTTCATTCGGCTGGCCGGGGCTTAAAAGAACTCTAATGGATATGACACTGGCTAACTATCAAGTAAGTACTTTTATATAACTGAATTGAGATATTCCGGTTACAGCTAACTTTGCCCACACGGGCAATATAAGTAATAAATAATGCGAGTCAATGTAGTCTGCATACTAATTGCCAGTCTATTGTAGCCTGTATACCAATAAATAGTCTACTTTAGTTTTAATACTAAAAGCGAGTCTACAATAGTATGTCTATACCAAGGGCGAGTCTATTGTGGTCTGTATATGAATGGCGAGTTTACTTCAGTCCGTTTACCAATGACGGATCAACTGTAGTATGTCTACCAATGGCGAGACTTCTGTGTATTTATTCTTATGGCGAATATGTTGAAGTATGTATACCAATGACGAATCTAATGCAGTCTGTATACCATGTCTAGTCTAGCGCATTCAATTAACCAGAAGCGAGGCTTCTGTAGTCTGTATACCAATGGCGAGTCTACTGTAGTCTGTATACCAATGTCGAGTCTACTGTAGTCTGTATACCAATGGCAAGTCTACTGTAGTCTCTAAACCAATGGCGAGTCTACTGTAGTCTGTAAACCAATGTCGAATCAACTGTAGTTTATATACCATTGGCGAGTCTACTGTAGTCTGTATACCAATGGCGAGTCTACAATAGTTTATATACCATTGGCGAGTCTACTGTAGTCTGTAAACCAATGTCGAGTCAACTGAAGTTTATATACCATTGGCGAGTCTACTGTAGTCTGTAAACCAATGGCGAGTCTACTGTAGTCTGTAAACCAATGTCGAGTCAACTGTAGTG
>JAULCC010236181.1:0-12598 GCA_032358795.1 Nuttallia obscurata | reverse complement strand
ACATACATACTCCGGCGCAATATAGCCTTTGTGTGCTGACGTGCCGTAAAACCCCATTTCACTCACTCACTCAATTTTAAGACTGCATTTTGGAAATACCTTCCGTGATGTGTCTATAATCTTTGTCTACATGCACTTATTGTGAAATTCCTGCTTATAGTCATCAATACCAGAATAAGGCTTTAAATGTGTCATTTGTTAATTTTTTTGTAAATTGTTCATAAATAAATGACTCTTTGGTCCTATGTCCCCACCCAGTGAACAATAAGTGGTGATGACGCGAACATTACCCATTCCGTGATCATTATAACCGCACAATAGGATCAGCCAACTGTGAACACCTGATCCCTACCAATCATTCCGGCCCCAGATTAGTTTTAAGCCGATACCCATCTGGTTCTTCAAAATCCCTTCAGGCAAAACATTCTTTAGCCCTTAATCATGGGATAATAAAGGTGTTAGATTTCTCAGCTAGGCTGGAGACTCCTAAGATATCTCTAACGACAATTTGGTAATTTTGTACGATCAATTACACAAAGTTAAGACATAAAAGGTATCATTGTACTTCCTTTGTGCTGTAAATGCTATGCTATTCACTGAGATGATGGAGAGAAACACTGATGTGGAATGGTTCCCATATATTTCCGATGCCAAGAATAGTAAGAACTACCGGTTAATGTTAGATATATTGGTACCAGTCTAGTGTACTGAACTGATGTGTTGAGCCTCCTAAATATTTGATGATCCATCCATTCCCAGACTTAAATACCTCCTGTTTTATTTAATATTTTATTTTGGATATGGGGTGTTGTATTTTGACATGGAAATCAACAACAATTTTTTTCTAATAACTTCTTACAGATATCATATTTGTATTCCATGTTTTCTAATGAAGAATGGTGAAGGTAGAAAAATGATCACACACAAAAATTAGTAAATTAAGAGTTTTGGATTATAAAACTTTAATTAGAAATAAAACAAAACAAAACACTCCGACATGTTTATGATCAAATTATGTTTTAAAAATGATTTTTGTCACCTAACACATGCATAGTTAAATTATGATTAAAAAGGTATACAAATTCTTGTCATTACTACTCTTAATTGCTGAAAGTTCTGTAAGCTAGGTCTAGCATTCATACAATTTGCAGAAGAAATTGTGACATGGTTTTTCACAGAGTTGATTCATAATCAGTGTGTTAACAGATTGTGAGTCTAAACAATTGAGTTTGTAAAAAAATAACTTGTTTGGGAGTAAAATTTCAAACACTTTTTGAATTCTTCATTTTTAAGGTTTATTAATAAAATGAGCTTGCATCAAGTATGTTGATGTTCATGTTGATGTTTTGGCATGATGAAGTTCTAATTTTCTATCATTAACAGTTCTGTCCTCAAATAAAGACCAGTATATATTTTATGCTGTGGATATTTCATAGAACTTAATTGAGATAAAATGGAAAAGGGATGCGGCCAGGAAGAGAAAGCAAATTGATTGTACATAAAATAGGGTCTTCAATGTTTGCCCGATAGCAGTTTTCACTATAATTTTTACCAAGCACTTTTCACTGCAGGCAGATAGGTTGCAAAACAAACTTACCATAAGGGTTTTCCTTGCCCGAATGCTGTTAAATTCTTAAATACCTGTACATTTATTTAATGTTTCGTTCTCTGCAATATCACTAGTGACAATGGAAACACATGTAGTCATTTCGTTATCTTCATCATGATCCACTTTCTAAAATGCTAACACTCTAAGTGATCCAGTGATTAAAAAAATGTCATTTACCTCATTGGGCAAACATGAAGAAAAACTTGTCAACCAGCAATTTCACTAGTCCCAGACTTTGGGCAAGAGGGTTATTTTGAAGACTGCTATAATAAACCATATTTATACAGAAACTGTAACAAATTACAGTAGGGGGAGGTGTTATTTACTTCATGGGAAAATATGTTGTGATCATATCATTTCACTCATTATCTTATCATGTCACAGATAAGATTGTTGTTTATGTCTGCCTGTGCTATTATTGAGTCTCCAGATTTATTTCAGAGGACATCTATCACAGGCTTATAAAACAAATTATGAGATTTTTGATCAAGCATTTGTTTTGTTATTTTTGAGGTTGCATGGCTTTTTTGTCTTTTTTGGCTATATCATGTGTGTCGATCAGTGGTTGGGTTGCCTTTTTTGAGATAATGCAATACATTGGGATCACTTTGTCCTTGAATTTGTTGTCTTGTAAAAACTAGTTAGACCAATTCTTTGCCATTGCTTGAATCATTTCCATAAGACTTTCAGCATATATTTCACAAAGCAGTTTCAGGAATCTTAAATTGTAGAACATGTTTGAACACTCTTCCTTTGTGTCTCTCAGGGTTGTCATTATTAACAGATTGGCGATGAAATTCATCGTTTAAAATCAGAAGAAAATCGCTTGATTTTCCTCAATTTCTAAGAGTGCCTATGGATCATCTATCTAAAAAATCGGTTATTTTTAACTGAAAATTGGTTTCTTTTATTGTTATTGAGAACCCTGGTCTCTTATGGCGCCATGTAACCTATACAGTGTTGTGGTGCCGTAAAAACTCAACTCAAATTTATTGTCTATAATGTTCCTTTAACAATACATCTTATTGTATTTATTGTGTATAGCAGTGGATACAGACCCAACATACTATACATACTAAACAGGATGTCAGAAATGAAAAGGTTATTTAACATGTCTCCCTCTTTATCACTTGTATACTGTGCAAGACAAAGTAGTGTGTTTTACAGCAGGACATGGAATGATAACAGAGGTTGACATAAGCAGTCACCTCTTTTCAACATAATACAAGCAGTGAATACAATACTGCCTACAGTGCTTTGACTTTTAACAACAAAATGCCCATGTAATGTGTTCTTAGTCCATCTCTTCAGCATCCTTATTTCATAGGTTAAGTTCAAAGAGCCAGTTTCTTGACCATCATTATTTCTGCTATCACTTGCTTGTTGTTAACCAGTGTTAGTTAATAAACTGATAAATACAGATGATGATAGATGTTTGCTGAAACTAAAGATGTCATTTTTCAAGATGGGGCCTAATTTCAGATTATGAAGATCCAAATTTCAGGTGTTGAAATCCCAATTTATATCTCCCTTTGAATATACAAAAGATACCAATTGCTGAAATCCGGACTTTTTCTCTCTCTACAAAAGTTTCAATTTCAGACTGAACCACAAGATTAGATACATACAGTATCATTAGCAGGCCTGTCATTATCATCCTTGTGAGGTCTGCTGTGATCATTCAGCTGAATCATTTCTCAGGTAGATAGGATAGTAGGATACCCATTTACCCTATCCCCTCACAGTCACATGTTAGGGGAGTTTGATTTCAGATTTTTAAGTGACAAGCCCCCCAACACATTACTTAAGATGACATTATTAATTCTACACTCTTGTCATTAATCTAAAGCAAGGATTTTCAAATTATAGTGTCCACTTGTATTTCAGTGTCAAATTTGGAAAGATTAGTTATCTGCTAGAATTTTTGTTTGTTTCTTTGTGTTTTTTTTTATGGTTTTTAGTCACATTGACAAAGTTCAGGTACCGCCCGGTTAGCTCAAGTGGTAGAGCATCCGCTTTCAGTGCGGCAGGCCGTGGGTTCGATCCCTGGCCGGGTCATACCGAAGACTTTAAAAAATGGCAGTAATGGCTTCCCTCCTTGAAGCTCAGGATTTAGGGTATGCATTACGACTGGGTTGTCGGTGTCAGCATAAAGAGACCGGCCGGGGTTCAGCCCCCAGGTGTATCAGTGCTATACACTGGGCATGTTAAAGAACCATAGTTCTCTACAGAAAAGTTCTGTGTATCCCCTTCCCTCTCTCTAGGATGTTCATTAGCCTTAGCTGGCAGAAAGTGATGTAAATCAAACAAACAAACAAAGTTCAGGTTATATGGCCACTTTTCCAGCTTTTCATGGTTGAGGAAGCTCACTGACCCCATGCATCCCTGTGTTGAACAAATGACCCCTAAGTTAGCTGGATAAGTTTCCTCAAGTTCTTAAGTTTTGAGTATAATTTATGCTGAATGTCTCATTAGTCAATTTTTTCAGTGAAAACTTTTGGTAAAAGATTGACGCAACCTGTGCAGGCAGGTGATTAGCCCCTTGTTTAAACATGATTAATTTAATTTTTAAAAACTGATGTGCAGAGTGTTTGGCAGAAAAAACTGCAGGATTTGCAAATTTATTAAATTGAATAAACAAAATTGTGGCACTGTGCAAGATTTTATCTGTACCAGCTGTCTCTGACAATATTTTTGTCCTAAAACTTGAAAATTCTTTTGTCTGAACAGACATCTTTTGCAGGGATCTATGAGGGCTGTTCGAAAAATTATTGAGATACATGCAATAGAATTAAAATTTAAGGGCATACAAAAATGATATCTTATCACAAGCAATTTTAATGTTACGACTATACATTGACTGAATTTTAACCTGTGAACCAAAGTAGAATTTCACCAGTGTCACTCAGAAGATCACAAGATCATGATCACCATGTCTATGAACGTCATGCAGTTTAGATGCCCCAACTCTTCTCTCATGTTGGTTGTTCTATAACAATCGCGGTATTAACCATGCACATATTCATTCCATGTTTAGTGTTTCAGTTAATATCTTGTGTATTGTTGCCACTCAGATGTTAAATTGCTGCGATATATTCCGCACAGTTAGTGGAGCTTGATGGCTTAATGCGACACTCACATCTGAAGTCAACAATTTTGTGATTACCGTGGGTCTGCCATCTCCTTTTGAATCAAATTGGGTCTTCAAGTCTTCTGAAAACCATTAATGCCAGCGATACACAAGTACCTGATACTTTTTTCTACCATTTGTAGTCTGACCCAGCATTTTCTTAGTCTCAACTGGACTCTTTTCAACTCGACACAAAACCTCATTAACTTTCGCTGCTCCGCTGTAATCTTTGAGCTCATAATGACGTCATTATTCGTTTGCTATCAACTTCTGCTGCTGGTCTGTAACTTGTTTATTTTTCAAGCAAACAAAAATATGACTCACGCATATTAATGTCCTAAAATCTTAGCGTCACAGTGGTGTGAATTATAATGATGTTTTCCAGCTATTTCCTTTTAAATTTTGGCCTGATTGCACGTAAGTGAACTTGAAACAGTAGCTTTAACGGTATGCTCCGAATACCTCTACCTATTCTGGTAAAAATACAAATAATGAATGACCTGCTATATGAATTTTACAAAGTGTGCTTGTTTTAAGTTTATAAAGAGTCAATCTGAACCTATACCAAAAATAAATACCTAACATAAAGTATTTTCTAAATAACAGACTTTGTCTCAATAATTTCAGAACAGCCCTCATATTTATTTAGTTTCTTACTGCCTCAAGATTGTCCTCTTATAAGATTTCTAACTGGGAATTCTGCAGGGTGTAGAAGGAAAACAGAGTCAAGTGACATGTATTTTAAGACATTCAATAGCAACATCAGCTAGATGTGTTTGTGCAGTACTGAATTGGTAGTGTTGTCTGTACATTTTTGCATGCATTCAGTCGTATGATTGGATATATCTAATGATACATCACAGGTGAACTGTGGGAATGTAATCGCTTGCGGCCTCTCCTAAATCAGGTTTTATTGGGCATAAAATCTGAGCCGATTGTGTCGCTAACTATCATACTGTCATGGAAGATGTAGATTTGTTTAAAAGTCTGACCCGAGACATCAATTTAAATTTTAGGTTTTCTAAAGTATGTAAGGACATTAGAGTGTCACCCAGGGTTTTATAGGATTGTATGCCGGCATTATCCATACATCAGTGTGAGTAATTTGATTGGATGATGACTCTGTGAAAGTTTCGATATGTTTGCTATGGTGTTCTAAACGAGATTTGTACATAAGGCTCACTGAGGAATTTGAAAGCTTCAAATTCAAGTTTTGCTGTTGTCAGTTTGTAATTAAGGCTTGCTTAAGGAATTTGAAAGCTCAGATTTCAGTTTTGTTGCTGCCAATTTTTCTCTGAGGAATTTAAAGGCTTTAAATTTATGTTTTATAATTGACTGGTTTAAGATGTTCATGTCTCATGTTGTTCTTAAATTAATTCTCTTCAGGTGCCCATACTTAAAGGTCTAGCTCTTGCCATTTTAAAGAATAGAAATTGCATGTGAAACTAACTGTATGATGGGATTTGCCCGCCGATACCAAATGAAATGTCCTGCTTTTTATTGTGTGAAATTCTTTTGTTTGATTGCTTTATTTATCAAACTTTCGATCCTAATATTTTTTGATCCCAAATAATTAGAACCGAAATCAAATGGAACTGGCACATGCACCAATCAATACCTTGTGTTTTAGAAAAATGGAATTGACCGAAATTTAGTCCTTTGTCAAAGTTAAGGTTGTTAGAATAGAAAAAGGTTCCACAAGTTCAAGCACACCGTCAGATTTTCCAAAGAAAATTGGTGATCATGGAATAGAGTGAAAAATAGCAAATCATACTGCGAAATCTCTGATTACAAGGCTATATATGATGTGCAATGATCACATTTTTTAGATTTTTTCTACTTTCGTTTTTGCAATAATTTCAATTGGAATTATTCCGCAAAAGAGACTTTCTATAATAACTGGACTACTGGTAATTTTCAAATGGCATGTAACACTTTCGTATAAGTCTGGATTGTTGAAGATGATGGGACCTTAAAGAATCATTCATCAAATTTGCTTTCATACTTTTTGCTTTAGAAAGACAAAGATTAAAGTAGTAGACCTTTGTCATCTTCATTAAAACAATTTCAATTTGTCATTTTCATTTTTGGTAAAATAATTTCAATAACTAATTAATAGGTTGTCCTATTTTTAGATGATATTTATTATTGTCATACATTTGCCTGTAAGCAAAATTATGATTTTTTATTCGTGATTTTACAATAAAAATGGACCAAGGAATTTCTTTACTCTACAAAATATTAAGTGCTTGTTCATTTCATTGTAGTTTTTAAATTAACAGACTTGCTGATAGAAAGATAGAAGACAATAGAGTGTCATGTTTTAACTGGCACTAATTTGGAATTTGAGAAAACAAATGAATTAAGTTTTCTGACATGAGTGCTGTGGCTCCAGACGTGTCCAGAAATTTGAAGCAGAAGACAATTGTGCCTGGTCAGCCAAAAGCAGTTTAGAGTGAAATTAAAGGTTTTCAATGATGGGTCAAATGTCGTTGTGATTAGGTGGTGTACGGTGTCTTGGGTTAAGCACTCCAAAATGCAATTAGCAGCAATTAGTGACTAACTTGCCAGGGTGCAAACTTTTTTTGTACAAAAGATGAATTTGACACCAGCTATAATGTATCCACATCTTGTTAACAAATTTTCATTCAGTTAGAGTTTTTCTAATCTAACAGAATGAAAAAAGGGCAAGTCATGATTAAAAAGGAGTTTTTTTTTCGCTAGGATTTAGAAGTTGCATTTAATCACCAAAAAAATGTTCATGTAGGTTCAGAAATATTTTGCAGTTTTATTATAAACAAGGCTTTCTAATATGATAGTCCTGATTTTAAGAGAAGGCAGTGTCATTATCCGGTGAGCAGCTTGTAGTTGGCAGTAAGGTGTGTTTGTATGTACTTGTGAGAGGGGGCATCACACATTTATGTCTGGATAAAGTATGACTTGCTTGATAAGTTAATTTAAATTAATCTCATCACAAATGATAACAATGTGTCACTTACCGGTAATTATGCCTGTAGCTTGAAGGTTGCTGTTGCTAAAAATAGGTGTATTCTATGAAAACCTGTTGTTTTGTGGCATTGATCCATTTCTTGTTTTATAAATCTACAATAATCACATTGACACCTGTTGTCACCATTTTCATTATCAAATTTACAGCTGCTTGAACCATCTTATTCTTATTGACATCTATTTAAACCATGCTATCATAGTTACAGCCATCAAATGTACATCTGTTTGAACCATCTAATTCATATAGACAGCTGTTTCAACCATCTTATATTAAATTTACAGTCATTTGAAACGTCTAATGTTATTTATGGCTATATGGACCAGCTTATATTTACAGCCATATGCACCGTCTCATGATATTAAAAGCTGTTGAAACATCTCATCAAATTTACAGCTGTTTGAACCATCTAATGATATATTAAAGGCTATATGAAATATCTTATCATATTTACAGCCATTTGAACCATCTATTCATATTAACAGCTATCAGAACCATCTTACTATACATGTATTTATAGCCATTTGAACTGTCTATATGATATTAACGGCTATTTGAACCATCTAAAGGTAATCAAATTTACAGCTGTTTGAACCATCTAATGATATTAATGTCTGTTTGAACCATCTTATCAAAATCCAAATTTACACCCATCCTGTTTGCAACCTCTAATCAAATTAACAGCTGTTCGAACCATATAATCAAAATAAAAGCTGATTGAACTATCCAATCAGATTAAAATGTGTTTATAAAATGCAAGTGTTGCTGACTTGTAATCATCTTGGACTTTCATCTGAGACAGACAGGTAACATTAAATCACTTTCTCTTTTTTTTAGCAAAATGTTTATACTTCAGCAGATATAGGTCTGACTTGCCGTTAATTTGATTTGGCAGGTAGAAATACGGATGTTTGAACATGAGGTGTTTTTAGATGGATCAACTGATAACCATGATGCACACGTCTCACCATCATTATTTTGTAATTAATACATTTCTTTCGTTTCAGTCATTGGTTGTTTTTTTCCTCCCAAATAGTTATTCAAAGGGTATAGATTTGAAGTTTTCGTGCAAAGTTGACTGAAACAGAGAATGTTGTTTTTCTTTGCATTTTCAAAACAATAGAAAAATTTGGAAGGTTTCCATTGTCGTATTTGCTGAACGTTGGAGTGATTGTTGGAAAATTGAAAGGGAAACTAGTTGGAGATAATTATTTTCAGAAGTAATTTCACCAGTAATTAACTAGAAATTTTTTAAGTGGAGACTTGGTAGTGAGTGACTAATTTCTTAGGAGACTTGTTTAAAACGTTTGAATTGGAAACAATAAAAAGAAAGAAAAAAAATATTTGAAATAATGTTGTGGATATTACAGACATAAAGTTAAGACAAAAACATGAAGTAATTGAAAAGAAAATTGTTTAACTTTTTCTTAATGGTAGGTTTATTTTGTTGGTACAGGTATGAGTTAAATTGTCATATATTAATGAGACAAAAGATATATGATAATTGATGTTTATAATTACCTGAAGTTGTGGACGGGTCACAGCTCCTATCTATATCGTTACCTTTGCATTTCTACATTGTGACATTTGAAGACTTGTCAAGTCAACGAGATAACTAGGACATTTCAGTAGCCATGAGTCAGCGACGGGAGGTCATCATCGTCAAACATTTTTGAAATGTTGTTATCGTCACAATTTATATCATCTTAAATGGAAATGGTGCTGTTTGTATGGTAGTGTTTTGGGTTGTATCCAGACTGTACTGCCTAAAGGAATTTTAAACATTTGTATACTGTAAGAAACTGTTGGTATCAAGTTTGTTGAAATAAAAAGATGGAGGTGGTGAATTGGATAGCTCAATAAAGGAATAACTTGTGCATGATGAGAATGGGTAATAATAGGTAAGTCTGTCTGTCTGTCTGTCTGTCTGTTTGTCTGTCTCTCTGTCTATCTGTCTGGAGTTACTTGTCACTATTTATTTTTCCTGTTTCTTAAAGTGTGATTTTTTTAGTTTTTACTCTGTCTGGCTTTTTTGCTCACCTGAGCCAGAGACTCATGGTGAGCTATTGTTTCTTTCTTTCAGTAACTGTTTCTTTTTTCTGGCTGTAACTCTGTTTTGGTTTGTCACTCCATTCAGCCATTTCTGTCTATCAGCTAATGTTTCAATAGATGACAGTAGGTAATGATAAGTGAGTCTGTGTGATAATCTGTCTGTCTCTCTTTCTCTTTCTTCTTCTGTCTGTCACTATATCTGATTTTCTCCATTCTCTCTCTTTCTCTGTCTGTCTGTCTATCCCTCTTTGTCTTTATTTGTCTCTCTCTCTATCTCAGTATATATGTCTGAGTTATAAAGTGTAGACATCAATAGTTGTACACACATGCAATCAGTGTAGACCATATTTATACAGTTCTGTAAAAACTCATTTTTTTTTTTTAAACGTTTTATAAAGCTGCATATCCTTTATAGAAAACCATCTGACTCAATCAGGCCATCTTACAAATATAACTCTGACAGTTTGCAGGGCTTTGGTTTTATGTTAATCTCAAGGAGAGTAACTTTCTATTGGGGAGATAATGAGTTACATCCCTTGGAACTAATCTCTGATGATTCACTGTGGTTAATTTAAATACATTATGTGTAAAATCACTTTAAATCTATTCAAAATAGAAAGGTACACAAGTCATAAATTCGTCATAAGCCCCATTTACATTGAAATTCCTCCAATATATCAGTTCTGTAAAAGTTTGTAATCCTTTGGTTAAACACCATTTAACATAAATACCCCCAGAATAGAAAGTATCTAAGGTCTCAGTGTTAAGCTAGCAATGTTGATATTATATAATACTGTGGTAAGTGTCTTGTCCATATTCTATTGTCTACTGTTTTAACAAAGGATAATTATGTAGGCACAGGGTGCCTAACAGTGGTCTTAAAATTCCAAACTAGTGACATCTTCCCTAATCTTATTTCGATTGCTTGGTCGGTCAGTAACAATTTAGGGGTGGTTTATGACTTTATTTTGGTCTAGGATGGATGCAAGGCACACGCCTGCCTGTCTGTCAAGGTGATTTAATAGAATGAATCAGCAAGGTTTGTTTAGGTTTGAGTATTTCTTTAAGGTTGTCAGGGTGATGTAGTTGAATTAAACATAGGGGTTTGGGTTATCATTGAGTTTTTCCTCACCATCCAGTAAACTTGATTCTCTGCTACAAAAAAAAAAAATCTAATTATATAGTCTTTTTGTTTTGATTGTTTGTTTGTGTTTTACACATCTTCCAAGAATATTTCACTTATTCCAATCGGAATATAGCCTTTGTGTGCTGACGTGCCGTAAAACCCCATTTCACTCACTCACATTCACTTATTCCAAAGGGGTCAGTTTAACTGAGCTGTGGTCATGGATATCTTAACCAGATCTCCACAAGTTATGACAACTTTCCTGCTTGAAACATAGCAAATTTTCTAGACCAATGTAGGGCAAGATCACCTTGAGCCTATAAACCACAGTTTGATCAGAGTCTAAGCAAGTCTTTCTTTAACTTCTGGTAAATATGTTGGTGAACTGGGTAGACCCTGAAGAGATCCATCCTTATTGATGGTTCTGGTTTGTTTATTTTGTTTGTTTGTTTGCTATACTTCACTTTCTGCCATCTAAAAGATGTTCCAGAGAGAGGCAAGGGGATACAGAGAAGTCTTCTGTGAAGAACTCTCTGGTTCTTTTATGTGCCCAGTGTATAGCAATGATACACACTGAAAAAACCAGTCGTTCTGAGTTTGAGTTGAGTTTTACGGCACCACAACACTGTATAGGTTATATGGCGCCATTCAGGAAAAAACTTGTTGGATCGACATCTCATTTACATCGAGATAAAAATATGGGGTATGGATCCAGCAACTTAGTACCTACTGGAGAATCAGAGATGCAGAAACTCCAGATTCACATCAAAACCCTATTAGTAGCAGCTTACGATCTTGCCAGGGTTAAGCAGTGGTCCAAATTCTTGTGCTCCATTGGCATGCCCCAGGCCCATATGGGGCTCAAACCAGTCGTTATGCTAACCCCTAAAATCCTTAGCTCCAAGGAGGGAAAGTCATTACTACCAGTTTTATTTTGTTTGGATTGGCCTGACCTGGGAGCAAACCCATATGGCATCCATGCAGCACTAGAAGTGGAAGCTCTCAGTAACCACTGAGCTAACTGGGCGGTTCATTATGGGCGTTCTGGTAATGAACTGTACTTATCAAATACTAGAAGATCATTTTTGTCATGTTGTGGCACAATAATATTCATTTAAAAAAAAAAAGATTCAAGTATTGTATAACTTTTATTTTGGCATGATTTATATATAATGCTGAAAGCCCAATTTTGGCTTATAGAAATGCTTTTGAGTATGTTTCCTTGGTAGAAGCAGTTTAGTGTCTAATGAAGGTCATTTGAAGAAATACCTTCATTAGGACTTGAACATGAGAGGGGAAATTTTTATCAGGAATGTTTGAAAATGGAAAAAAACAAGCTTAATTTGTTTTAGAAATTTAGAATGAACATATATAGCCAGTCTTATGCCGCAAACTTTTGATAGCACTGTATAATTGACAAACCGTGTTTGTTTTTCACCTTTTCCCATGATGCAGTGGAATGACAGCTATGTGTGGTGTAAGAGAGAATGTTTTGGAGTTAGTTTATTCATCAGATTCGAAAAGAAAAACAAACATACAGGTACATTAAACTTGGTCAGTTTTGTATATATATTGGTCAGCTCTTTGTCATTATCAAAATATTTTTGAAAGACCTGATTAGACTTGCAAATTAGTTGTGTGAGGTATATTTATCATAGTATGAAATTAATCAAG
>JAULCC010235848.1:1774-12600 GCA_032358795.1 Nuttallia obscurata | reverse complement strand
TTCAGGCACAGAGTGCACCCGGGTAGAACCACCGACCTACCGCAAGCCAGCTGGAAGGCTTCTTCCCTTGAAAAATCCGAAGAGCCCAGACTGGGATTCGAACCCACTACGGTGAAGGGCTGAGAGATTGCAAGTCAACGACTATAACCACTCGGCCACAGAGGCCCCAATGCCAGTTTTGAAAACTGGGATGGCTTTATTTGAAGAAGAACCTATAGTCGACTCTTGCTTTGCTTTTTATAGCATCTCAGAACAAGTGTATTGTACTAATTTAATAGAAAGCTATACATGTATATAACAACATATTAAAGAGTCTAACAACTGCCATAATGCTATGAAAGTATTTGTAGCTTCACTTATACCAGTTCTTTTTCTTCTATTACACTCGTCTGGCATAAAAAACAATATTATCTGTTAGCTAACAAGTCATGACATTAGTTTTGTTTATGGTAAATGAAATATTGTGGAAGAGTTGATTTTGTAAGGTTGTTACAAACATTCAGATTAATTCCATGTTATTTTCAAACTGCTGTTTTACATAGCAAATGTTCCATAATATACATGGACACATGATGTATACTTTTTTCAGTCACAATTCATCAATTAAGACTAAAATTGATTATTAAGACATCGATCGTTTAATTATACTACAACTGTGCAAGTGATAAATTATCAATATGACGACTTTTCATCTGTGTCGAGTGAAAGACAACAGCTTTCACAGACCAAACAGTAGAATAGCTGATTTGATAGATTGAAGTGTTTTAAATCAAATACGACATTCATCATTCTATCTAGAAATGCAATAACGGCACACTGATGAGACGTTTTCATGCACATACATGTACGTTGACCATTTTGTTTAAAGAAACACGTACAGTTACACAAGTATGATGCAGTAAAGACATAATAACGACATTTAAAACTTTGTAGAGAACGCTTATTTTTCTATCGGCATGCTCATTTAAAAGCCGAACAATGCTTTATAAAGTATATTCAATAAAATATATATTTTTCAAAAAATATTATAACCCGCTGATATCAGTAAAGACTTTTGTATTTGACTGGTCTTACAATTCGATAAATGCAACGTGGGCGGAATATAATTTCTTTTATAGTTAATTTTCCATACGTGTTGTAATATTGTATACTTACATTAGTTATTATTTTTCTTACCTGCAAACTATACACCATTTTAACTATTTTATTGGACTTGTCGAATAAGAAAGTATAAAAATGAATAGCTTTGTACGAAAATTGGTTCATAATTTGGCATGGGTCTCATTCTATTGGTGATAACGACTCGTAAGCTCGTTATCGCCACCACAACAATTCGACTGGCATCAAAATATATATATATATCAGTATTTGTACAATGACCTATAAACACATATACTGCCTATTTCGATTTGCGGAAAAGTGTAATAAATAACGCCTCGATGTGTTGGGCGACCTACTGGGAATAATAACGACAAACCAGAATAGTAGTTCAATCCTCTGAGACAGGCATAGTCAGTCCGGCCGTCTAAAATATATACCCTCCAAATAAGTTGGTGCCTTCAACATATTCTGGCGAAGAGATCTTCGAAATGAAATAATAGATAAATGTCACTATGGGCCCATAAAACTGCTGCTCGACTGAAACGGAAATGAAAAAACACAGCTCGGCGCGATTTCCTTCACGGTGTCTCGATTTCGGAGCCAGCAATGTGAATTACGACGATTCTATGGACCCCTTTGTCATTCAAAAGTGTCGAAGAAAGTAATAGCTAGAGCTTGTTCATCACAGAGGAACGCCGGAGATGGCTATGCGTCAGGAAAAGCTAACTTTTCCGACTTGGTGACAGCAAAGTTTCACAAACGTGACGACGCTTGGTATATAGCGTCACCACATTCTATTAAATGGCGTTATCTGTTTTGTCCAATAGCCAAAATATGTCACTGATAAAGATGTTCTTACTTTTTTAGCGTCATGCAAAACCAAAAGTGACTTAAACATCCTGATGATAGATATTTTCGAATCAATTTCGTGAATATATTTCTTCGATTAAACATAGATTCTTTCGTGAATGAGAAGCGAGTTTAGCATTACTATCCGAAGGTGTCTGTATGTAAAGTGCTTGTTAGCGCAATAAAGCCTTCAGTTTTCAATTAAACTTATAGAGTAGTTAGATTTTCATGAAAGCTTGGTTTCGTTTAAAAAAAAACTTGACCCCCTTATGACCTACTGGATAATTGACCCTGAAATTGTGAAAAAATGCATAATATGGTCGTAAGTACAATTGAGTCTCATGTGTTATACAATCTTCTACAAATAAGATAGTAATAAGAGTTTAATTCCTTTCAAAAACCAACCAGTTGTGCTTGACTTGATTATGTCCCTTCAAAATCGGAAAAAATTGCTAATCTGAGCTTTGGAACCAACTACGACCTTCACTTATAATCAGATAATTACCAAACGTATACAGTAGTTATAAATTTATAAAAACTTGGTTCCCATACATGACTTGATTATGGTCCTTTTAAACATGAAAAAGTCTTTTTATTGAGCTTTAGAACAGAAGTTAAATACAGATCTCAGTAACTACTATATCCATTGCCTCGAAATTTTATATAAGGCTTTCTTACTATCACACTTACTAAAACAATAAGAAATCAAGATAGATAAATCTATCTTGCATATATTGCAAATTAAAACGCTTTACTGATTTTTTTATTTAGATATTCGAGTTAACATTTCTGTGGAGCTACAATAAAGTCCATATATCAGCATTGAAACTTTTTACAAGACCTCCTATCCAGGTCAATTCTTAATCAAGTTTGATAACTATTTCGTATTTAAATTGCATTATGGCCCTTTATTTTTGTAATGAGAAATTCTGTCTAAAAGTTTGCGTATAATTGCGTTTATTTTCATATCACAGTAACTACTTGGTGTATTGACACTTTAAGACAGAGAGAAGACCAAATTAGCACTAGGGAATAATATTCATGATGAAATTGTATACATTTTCTTTACATCAAACGTTCATTCAGACGCTGCACTATAAACGTTTGCACGAATTTACTTTTATCTTTGGCATATTGTAAACTTATATCACATAAATGAATATTTTTGAAGATAAAAGCTGTTTGCTGAATCTTCACTATATTTAACAGGGCACTCAACTGGTCCTTTTAGAAATACTGTAGCAAAATTAATTAAGCTGACAACGATCTAGTGCTACACGTATCGAATCATGAGCGAAATAAAACTAGATAACTATGAAAGAGACTCGTATAATCAATCAAGAAATAAAATACAGGGCTTCATTTAGAGAATCAAGCACGCGATATAGATAGGTCTTGAATAGTAGATATTCTTCATACACTCCCGACATCTAATTATGATTCAGGCGACATTATAGATCTAAATTAATGCCGCAAGCTAGAAGGACATCGCATGACAAGTACTCATAACTCCGGCTTCTATAAGGGTCGGAGAGTCACTTGGCGAAATGGATTCTCTCAATGCGTTTTGAAACTGTACAAAGACTCTTTAATCACGTCGTTCATTCCAGTACGACTCATCTCCACGTTGCATTGTCCAGAAACGTACCTTTAATTGAAGTGAGTACACAGCAAATGGATTGAAACGCGGCGATAGAGACCGAACATAGAACTCAGTAATTTCTACCATGTGCATCACTCAAAAGAAATCGGTAGCGTTATTGGTTCCTTGATTTGTATTACGATGCTTTTAACAGATGAGTTCTGTAAAAACACGACTTAACGATACGATAAAATTTTGGTAGATCTCTGTAATGTATATAAAACCACTTGTTGATAATCGATTGGTTGGTTGGCTGATTCATGCTAACGGTGTATTTATCGCAAACGTTGTCTTTATCTTATATGCTCCAAAAATAAAAACTAATTTTCGAACTGATATCGTATACAGTGATAAAAAGCATGGTGTTCTGACTGACATCGATTGATTAAAATGCGTTCCAATTAATTTTGCTACTTGCAAATGCTTTAAACCCGTTTTTTCACGTATTTGAGTTTTATAAACATTGCACAATTATCTGAGAATTCTATTCGATTTGAAAGACAATTCCCCCCGCTAAGAGAAATTCTGACTAACACATACCGATCGAAACCAATCAAAAACAAATGAAACCATGAAAACAATACCCCAAATCGGCTGGCATTGATTCAAATTAAATAAACACCATTCCAAAATCCCCGACGTTTTCATAAACACAACCGTTATTACTTGTTCGTTTTCTAGACAAGACACGCCATTTATATTTGTGGGAAATGAATGGAGATGAGAAATCAAGTCAGATGTAATAAAAGATATACAGAAATTACAGCTGATATAAAATGATGACAGTTTCAATTTGGAAATTATCTACATATTGTCAGGAGAGAATTCTACCATATTTATATTTCTCTCTTGCTTATCGATT
Source organism: Nuttallia obscurata (assembly GCA_032358795.1). Lineage (NCBI taxonomy): Eukaryota > Metazoa > Mollusca > Bivalvia > Cardiida > Psammobiidae > Nuttallia > Nuttallia obscurata. The sequence goes on along the minus strand of JAULCC010235848.1, from coordinate 8,146 downwards.
GAAAAACCGATGTCACAAAGAACAAAAGCATTTCTATTCGTGGCAATTATGTTCTGGGAACACCATCTCGCGAGATCTGTCCGTTCAACCATATTTACATATTTCCGGTTGAGGTTTTGACACCGGATATCGCGGACACGTACAATAATGAAAGCCAGGCTTATGTTGAAAGTTCTAGTGATAGTTCTACTCATGCATGAATTAGATATTCTCCGAGGACAGAGAAAGATAACGAAAATTCATTAAAAGTTGTCTACATCAAGACAGGATCTATCGTTACCATTTGGCAATAAACTGATTGCCGCCATCGGATTGTTTCTTTTGTAACACATGAACAGGAATGGCGGGAGAAGTGCGGTATCACGAAAGCTACAGAAGAAGCTGACAAAATAAACACCAACCAGACAACTAGCTCACGGCTGCAATAATAAGGCATTTAAATGCAATGGATGGCGGCCTGGGAAAGCAATACGATACACACGTATAGAATCCTTAAGGCTAGCATTGAAATTTTGAAAATGATGCATGCACTTCAAGAAAAATAGCTCTAGAGACTTGAATATTGGTAGTGCAATCACATCTCCGTTTAACATGTAAACCATTTATACAGTCTTTCTGAAAGAAAAAGCAGACATTGTGTCAGTCAAAAATTCTTGCACCTATAAAGAAAATGAGGGAAAATATATTAACTTTATTATTGCAGATATTGAAAGTACACGGAGTATGTACATATCAATATTTACTAGCTTCTGGTTACAATGTTAGATGCTATCAAGCTGATAATAATAAGTGAGCAATCTTATATGTTGACTGATAACAATTTTGAAGAGCATATATTAATACATCTCTGTACTTTAATAATATGTATAACATACATGTAGTAGCCAAAAACGTTTGTAAATCGTTAGTCACAAACAGACCATGAGCGATGGAGTAGGTCAGCTGCAACTGAATTCAATTTCGTTCAATTCAAATCTTTTATTCTGCAAGTATAGGCCTCCTGCCAAAATACTAAAAAAAAACCAATATATATCATTTACACAGTTCTGTATAAAATCGAAATTGAAAGACTATATGGAGTTTTCATGAAGGTTGGTGTTGTGTAAACAATGACAATTGATACATGCAGTCAAACCTGCAATAAATGACAAAATATTATAATATAATATATATTTTGCTCATCATTTTTTTTCAGAGTAAATCATTGCCGCTGATTTTATATTTTTAGTTTTCACTAATATATTTTTGGTAAACTGCGTTCTTCGTTAAAAGGTGTTTGATGTGCATTTTATCTGTATGTGTCCCCCCCACCTCCTGATGAAGATAAACCACCGAAGCGATCGGGAATTCAAATCTACTTAACTGGCTCTGATATATGTATCTACTATCAGAATAACTCATAGAACACCATCACCATGTTAAAGCTATCTTTGTTTACATCGTAAACTACTTGTTATAGTAATGCGAAATCCTTTTGGGTGGCTGATACCAACTTTCCGGTAGCGGATAAGAGAATACCACTGACCATAGGCATGCTTCTGCGGTTGACTTTTAATGAAAATCGACAGAAGTGATACATGTTCAATAGCTTTGTTTACGCTATAACAGTATTCCATTTTGGAGTTTGCTGGTTTGGGCTCAAGTCTCATCGAAACAGTCCATGTTATATGGCATCTTTTCCACCTTTTCATGGCGAACGAAGACTCTGGTCGTTCCTGGGTATATAATTGACATTCAACAAGTTAACTGTAATAGCGTTCTCACATGAACGACTGTGTTACGCGAGCTGTGATTCGAACCCGCAACACCCACAAAGTTGAATGACCTAATGATTACAAGTATCTTATCACTGAAACACAGAAGCCAAACGTTTTCATACATCATTCGTTTTGACCACACATAATTTACATTATGCCTTCACCAGTTTAAACTGATTATTTCCAGATACTTAAAGCTGTCGGGTACATTGCATCTTACTCTGGCCTGAGAAATCTATATAACATTATTACAATGCAATCTAGATCATAATTCACTCTCTAAAAACATGTCCTTTCTTGGTCTGATAGTTTAACTAAATGTACCAGGATATGTTTGGATCTGAGTCTGACTGTTTGAATTATATATATATTTATATATATGTATGTCATAGAAGCAAGCACTACATGTAGATATAAAAATATATAAATTTCGCAAGTTTCCAAAATTTCAAGTATTGTTTCTACATCAGTGAGACATAACCTACATTTTCTTTACTTCTGTTAAGGTTTGTACATAGTCTTTATAAAATACAACGATAAGTGTTTTTTCAGACACGTGAAACAAGTAGACGTAGCCTTAGTTATGTTTGCCGATTTACGTCATAGACCTCTGTGTCAATCTGACAAGAGTGAAATGCTTGGTCGTATTTGGAAAGGTTTCATTGGAACTATAGTCTACATGTACGTACTTGTATACATACGGTATATGTTGTCATTTTACACAGAAACTAACATCTTAATATTCAAAAGGCCCATTAAACAACAGAAATTCTAAAAACCACGTATATAAGTATCTGCTTTCATTTTAGAAGTGAGGCGTTAGAGATATTGCCCAGTTAGTTCAGAGTTAAAACGTACGCTTCTGGTACGGGTGGCCACAGGTTCGATACCCGGCCTGGTCAAACCAAAGACTTAAAAATTGGAAGTAATGGCTTTCTCTCTATGTGCTCAGGATTTAGGGTTAGCATAACGACTGGTCCGTCGGTGTCAGGATAAAGTGACCGGTCGGGGTTTAGTTCCCCGTGTATCAGTGTTATACACTGGACACGTAAATGAACCAGATAATTCTACAGTATAATTATCTTTTTTGCTTCCCTCTCTCTGGGACGTCCATTAGACATAGATTGCAGAAGGTTACGTAAATTAAATTAAAAGAAGAAACGCACTGCAGATACTTCCGAGATCATGCGATTTTAGGAAAACAATGCTGCAAGAATGTGAATGTAACAAGTTATCCCTTTCACCATAAATACCATTTTTGTTTAGAAAGGGACAAACATATATTTAAAATATATTTAGAAGAAATCTATGTGGAATACATTTGATGCTCTTTGGAGAGAAACACGGTAAATGTAGTCTGTAGCATGGTGTATTGGTGCTGCTAAACCATCACAACTGTGATATTAACCGAAATGTTTCAAGGACTTCATCAAAAACTAGAATATGTAGTCTCATGCAAACCAAACTGCTTTCACAATAAGTATCAAGAAAATTTATGCAAGAGACTTTGACAGCATCATCTTGGTTTCATTGATTGTTTTTTTTTACCGCACAGGGCTCACATATGAAGTTGATAAATTAATTGTTAATGATACCAATCAAACACTCGGTGTGTATGTCTCTTGTACCATTTATAGTCTAGGATCCGTCTTATAAACATGGAAGGACATGTTTTAAATGATACGAACAGCACGTTTAACTTGTTTCTCACTGCATTTTACAGACAGTTGTCCTTTGATGCTCCTTTATGCCAGTAAGAGGAAACCCATTTGTTTGAATTTTCCATATAAATACTATAATTGATATGAACATGATACTGGGTTTAGAAAATGCGATTGTGGAACGTTATTTATTTTTTGTATAGTGTTATAAAAAACTTCATTCCAGTCAGCATTTTGCGTTTTGTGGAATAACTTTACCTGTGTGTATGATTGTTGCCAACAGGTGGCTTTCATGATACATAGGATTGTGTGAGTGCATGTCGATAAATTAGGATGTCCTTCAACTTAATGTTAAGGGGACTACACATCGAGTCTTTTATCTTACTAAATACACAATGCAGTGTAATCCACGAAGGAATTGATCCGCTAGCCTATCGAATATACTGCAAAAAAACGTGATGATGTTTTAGCGTACTTCCAATGGTACTCCGACTCATGCATTAGTATTTTTCTTAATATCATATCATTTTTTATAAAAATCAGTTCTTCCCAACAACTAATAATGACACACAACATTTGAAATCAATAAGCCACATTATAACACTTATGCATTCAATATCCCACACGAAGATAAAGAAGAGAGACGATATTTTTCTAGTTCCGCTGAGTTACCAACGTCAAAATAGAAACTTTTTTATAAGCAATTGGGACTTAAAATGCACAAAACAGTATTTTAACATTTTAATCAAAACTTTTTTCACCAAACTCCTAAAATGAGGAAAATCTCCAGAGAAGTGGACGGATGCTTTTTGAATGGAAATGATTGCGATGTAGATTACATTTAGCCAATAATATTTTGTACAAATGAAGCCGTAACTTTTCCGGCGTGTTGAGTCACGGAATGGCATGCGTTTTCGATGGCTTCATACATTCTAATTGCACCCTCTCTGCGTGTAACCCAGCTTGATGTGCCGTAATTAAGAAGAAACTCGGGGACGTTTGTCTTACTGAAGTGCTGCCTTCATGTCCTACACCTTCAATGGTCGCCATTAAGCACTGCCGCATGCACTGCAGAAGTATGATTTGTTTTTTTTTTCAAATGGTTTGGGAAACTACAAAATTGTTGCATCAATGATATTTACTATACACATGATGTAAATAAACTATTTTGATCTCAGTTCTCTCTACCCATTCCAAAACTCCCTCTCCGTTCCAAAACTTCCTCTCCGTTCCAAATCTCCCTCCCCGTTCCAGCCCTTTAACCTGGTCTTAGTCAACGCTTGTAAATCGATTTACAAAATTGGAAACTGTTTTGTTCTGAGTATAGCTTTTACTTTTTATGTTCTCTCAGAGCTTATGGTAGGAAGTGACCAGTAGTCAGGAGAAAATCTAGCGTTAGCAATAGAAGGATGCCTATAATAATGTGTTGTTCCAATATTTCTACATGGCTTAACTTAATTTCTGCCTTATTTCATGTTAAACCTTTTATTTTCATACTCATTTTGAGAGTGTTATACTACCGAATAAAACTGGTTATCAACTGAACGTTGTAAATTTTTAAGGCTGGTGTTTGTAAAACACTTTTTAAGATCTACATGTATGATTACTTAGAAAGCCGATTGACACCAGTCCACTTAACAAGTCATATCTTTTTCCGAATAACGAACTGACTATTTTAACACAAAAATACAAAATTTAACAGATATCATGAAAAGCAAACTGATAATGGAATATTGAAATATATATTTTTCGAGTCAGATTACTTTACTCATGTGTCAATTATCATGTAAATCTATAAAAAGCATTTACTCTATCCATGCGCGTTTAATCCCTCGATATTCCGATTCAATTAGTATAAACTAAAAACACGCATTAAGCATTTTATAAATAGGTTTCCTGGGGCCAATTTGGTCATCTCCAGACATGCATTTCTATAATGTACAATCCGATAAAGGGATTGATAGGCTACAGAAGCGACACCACAAGATGTCGAAGGCGATACTCTATTCTCGCGAGACTTGAGCTATCAAGTATATTGATATCATGTTAGTGGCACGCCATCTACAGACAAATGGATTTGATGCATTAGGTGTTGGTATAGATGAAAATATAAGACAGCCTACCATTTTTCATTCATCGAAAGAGAATTTAAATTGATGATAACTCTGCAACCAGACATTATTGACATGTCCCGGCAGTTAGATACATATCGCGATTGAACATTTTTCGATTTATCAAAGCCGATTTATAGCTGATGTCAAATGTTGCTAGTAAAACACACTCACAAAGAGTATGAAAAAAACTTCAAATATTACCAATCTTAATTGAAAATGAGTTTCTTGGCAATGTCACAATGCAAAAAGGCATACTTTTTTCTATGAACTGTTTCATATACAAATATGAAGTAAAAAATAACACATTGTCGCTGATCATATTTCTCGTATAAAAAAAACAAGCATAAGTTTCTTTTGCATCGGTTGCCTTTTACATTTTATCCACGTGATCATTATATCAAAATTAGCCCACTCTCATTTGTTGTGCCACATTCAGACTATTTCATATATATCAAAGTGGTAAGTTAACGGTATTATGCTTATAGCACTAGCAAATGGCACCCCGTCATAATTGGTGAAAGGAAGTGGACACGTTTACCAGAAGGCGAAGACTTATACCGGTCGAGAACCAAACTTGCAATTCCTAGACAGAAGAACACACGCTGATAACATTGCATCATTGAACCGATCCTGTAAATTAGGATGCTTGGGATAACTTGATGTTTGCGGAGTTTAGAAAATTCTTTGGAATCAGTTGTTGCATCGGTTTCATGGTTCTTCTAGTTATATTAGTTATGTTTGCATATATAAGCCCCTGTTTGATATGTCAGTATTATGAAACATACACATTCAAAAAAAAACATAATATCTTTGGGGCGGTGGACAAGTGGTAAGACGCAG
>JAULCC010235627.1:0-12604 GCA_032358795.1 Nuttallia obscurata | reverse complement strand
TTCTTAAAGTTGATAAATTGCCATGTTATACACTTCAGTGAAATACGTGCTTTCCATTACAATACATACATTCCAAATGAAATATCTTTCATAATTTTGTAATATATGTTTTGTTTGTAAATATTTACTTTTATAGTTTACTACGCTGTAATCCTTAGGTGTCACTTCATCAAAATTAATGTTTTCGGTGAGATGTAGGCGTCATGATAATTTAAATCTAAAACTAATTTATAAAACATCAGCTACGTATATGAGTCTCAATTATCAGAAGATACAACACAAGTTAACTCATACGATCCTTTATACATTCCACACTTTGTTAAATATGTGTGAAGGAAATATCGATGGCATCATTTACACGATTGATTCAAGTCGTCAAAAATTCAAACATCGGCAATACTTTTAATTTAAATTTAACTTAATATGGTAATATAATATTGCATCGGCGGGTTATCTATAATGAAAAATTAGCTTAAAAATACTTTTAATGACGACATTTCCTAATGATTTTCTATCTATGCAAATGATGTAAATATATGTAGGTGAAAATTAAGACGGTGATATTTTGCTTTTTTATTTAACAAAATTGCCAGTATAATAGATGTTCAATATATCATTGAGGGTCGTTGCATCACGATGTGTGACTCAGACACATTACCACGATACCCATATAAGTCATAATGACCATACGTGTACAAATTTTCAGTAAACTACCTTTTTAGTAAAATAAGAAAGAGTTCTACCTAACTATGTTTCAAAACATATTAGAATTTAAGTATCATTAATAAGAATATAATCTCATAATGTCTTATATAAAATGCTACTTACGTTCGAAGGTAACAGTCCGACATGTATGTAAATCCGTCTGCAGCACACACAGGAGTAACGGAACAAGGTTGATTTAATGAAAACCCTCCTCGTCCGCTATTTCCACCATTTCCACCGCCTTGTATTCTGTTGTTTCCACCCTGTCCTCCGTTATATCCGCCTGATCCACCATCATTTCTGCCTTGTCCAACTCCAGTGCCACCTTGATTTCCACTTCCACCTTCCCCCTGTCCTGCCCCTCCACCGCTGATACCTCTACTTCCGCCCTTTCCGAAAGGTCCACTCCCTCCTTCTCCCGACTGTTTTGAACGTTTGCTCGAGGGTGAAGGAATTACATCAGGTCTGCTTATAACTTCAGAGTGACTAATCTTATTATGCCTTCCAACAGGACCACTGCGAGTTATACCTGCTCTTCCGCCACTGCCACCAACACCACTCCTACCTTTTTCCCTTTCCATTTCGCCACCCGCTTTATCCGAGGTTCTGTTTTTGCCAGAACCCCTTTGTTTACTACCAACTTGTCTTCTAAATGGTGATGGACCCGATATGGTCCTCGTTGGAGGTAAGTTGTGCTTAACAGCAGGGCTTGAATATCTAGAATCTTTACCTGTTGCGTTAGTTTCTTTCTCTTGGGTTGATGTTGGTTTCGAACCAGAGTTAGTAGTGTTTATTTTGAGTTTACCCTGGCCATGTTGGTGTGCTTTTGTGGATTTATTATTTATCTGTTTTTCTCCAGCTTCAGTGGCCCCTTTAGATGTGGTCTGCTTTCGTTGGTTTGAAGAAGAGGAGCTGGAATTTCCATTAGCTATGACTTCTTGTTTTCCGGACGAGACAGAAGACGCAGATGGCCTGTCAACTCGGTCTTTACCGCTGAATACAGAAAACCTGCCTGCCTGACCTACAATAGGTTCAACCTTTCCTGTAGTGAACTGAGAGGAAGGTCTCCGCGAAGAACTAAGACGTGAGTCAGTATTCGCTGATTTGGTTCTTGTTCGAGGAATATCATATCTAGCACTGGGTGCATATTCACCTGTACTTGTAGAGTATTTATCGGTACCAGACGAAGTCTGATTAACGGGTGGCTTACTTTTATCTTTTACCGAACTTTGCATGGCGACACGACTTAATGGGCCTGATATCTGAGCAGCTGTATTTGTCGATGGAAGCTCAGACTTTGCACTTGTGATGGTCGATCCTGGCATCATCTTTGATTCTTTTGGCTTTGCTCCTGCAGTTGTCTGATACCTGCTTTTGTTTTCACTGGTTCCTTTCGCACCAATGCTCACATGCGAACCAATATCAGATGCTCTTGCAAAGGTTGCTTTTTCTACCGTATTACCACTTTCTGCATTGTTTGCTCCTCCTGTTCCTACTTTGTAAGCACCTGGTTCCTGCTCAATTGGTAGCGATACTTTCGCATTATATTGTTCCGACCCACTTGATAAACCACTCCACGTCGTGCTTGCTACTTGAGAGACAGGAACTCCTTTTGGTCGGGGGGTTTTCGGCTCTTGTCCTGTGTTCTTGTTTGTATTGCCCTTCGATTTCTTTTTTATGGCGCCTTTTGCGCGTGATACAGAACCCGATTCATAGTTATTACGTTTTTGGAAGGTTGAAGAGCCTACTAAACTCGTTCCAAAATTAAAATACCGCGGAACAGGATTCTGTTGCTTATTTCCCGGCTTTGCATCTTTCACATTTAAAGTAGTCATTGTAGCTGCTGTTGTTTTGAGAGGCTGTTCGCTGGTTATTTTTGCAGCCGTCTCACCATTCGATGGCTTGTTTGCAGTTTTCTTTCCGATCGATGATTTTACTTCGACGTTAGTGGCAGACATCTTTGTGTATGTTTGCCCCGACTGATTGAAACTCTCACTAGCAGGGCTTTTTCTGACATTTTTATTGATAACTGATGTAACCAAAATAGTATTGTTTGTGTTTTTGTTAGGCTCGGATGCTTGACCTTGACTTAAACGACCTTTGATACCAGGCACACTCTTTACAGGTTCCACAACCTCATGTAAGTTCGTTTTTGCCTTAAGGTTACCTTTCTTTCCACTCGATGGCAAACTAGATCCAGATTTCGTATTTGGTCTCATTAAAATCGCTGGATGTGCGGAACGAGGTGCATTAAGGCCAGAATAAGACGGAAAGTTTGATTTATGTAAAAACAAACGTCCCCTCCTATCAGTTGTTTGTTTATTAATAGGGTCGTTGCTTTCAATCCTAGTCGGTCTTTTGCCTTTCTTTGTAGAGGTTGGTGGCAAGTCGATCGGCCTAGCAGACCGAGTTCCAGGAACCTCGTTATATGATATTGGATCAACCCTCTGTGCATTAGTTCTCACAGCTGATGCTGCAAATGGCAAATTAATAAATTCACATTTAAATGGTATATTTAGTTTGTAAATCAACAGCATGGTTCGTTGTAAAATATTATCAGACGTTGTTAACATTCACCATAGGAACGTCATAACAGTTTTTATGAAATTTATTAAATTTGGCACAAAGCGCTATAGTAATATAGCCGCAAATACATTGCATCTATAAAAAAGACAAGAAATAATATATTGCATTTTACACATATATTGTCACACATATTAAAGTACACAAAACAAAAAAACTGTTGATTTGACTGTCGCTCATGGAGGTCTTTACAATTAATGTTGAATGTGTCATCGAAACTTCACAACAGGCGGCTATAGATCGACATCTGTAAGATTAGAACTTCCGAACTGACGGTACTTGTTTCCATAACGGTGTGAATGTACTACTACAAGCGGACTTTCGAGTTTGTATTGGTGAAGCTAAATGCATCTTAAATAGCTAATTTTGCTTAAAGACATTGATATGGGACATTTAAGCATGCTGTGTTACCTGTGCTGCCTTTTGCCTTATTAGGGTATTTGACATAGGATAATCAAATCTATTCTGGAGGCCGGATAAATGCTGATCACATACCTATCCAGACTAAAGCAATGAGGATCTGCCCGAAAATACAGAGCAGTTTATGGCGTTTATGCATTCTGCTTTTTGTTAATTGCAGCCACACCATTAAAACGAGCATATATCAAATTGTTTTCTCTAATTGATTTACTTTCTTTTCTCTTTTGGGGTAGGGGTCTTCTTATTTAGTGACCCGTTTAATGACTTCAAGACATGTCGAGTTGTAATTGGATACAGGTTTCGAAATATATAAATATTTAATAACCAATGTGCAGTATATGTTCTTAATACATAGTGCAAGGATTTTTAAAGTGATACGGATGAGAAAGTATAATTTCAAGATCGGTTAATGTTCAATGCAAATCACCGTAAATTTACAATTTAACCAGCTTCTTAATAATATGTTCAGCAATTCAGTCCAGATTGACAAGCATTGATAGAAGCTGTTGAGGAAGCACGAAAGGCATTCTTCATTGATGTCTCTTTGGAGAGAAAGTGATTGTCTTACGTCATTGATCAAGTACCCAAAGTTCCGTTTTTACGTGGAGAAATAATTACTTACTAAAACATTTTTGTCTTCGGTATTTAAAAATCGCATTACAATGTTTTTTATCAAGTGCTTATGATAACAGACTATGTTTGTTTAGTTTCTGTGTAAAGAAAACAATATGTGACCGATGCAATTAGAAGTAAATTTGGAGTAAGCCTTTACCCTTAGCCTGCTAAGCGCAAACGTGATAAACTTTGCAAACAACGTAGATCTGGATTAGACGCCAAGTAACTCGGTGTCTAATCCGGATCCAAGCTATTTGACACTTGGTCAATTGTTTCTCCAAATATTGACCGAATCCGCTAAATTTTACAATCTAGACAGACGACAGTCTAATTAGACGACATTTTTTTCAGCAGGCTAAGGGTTATGTTCTGGTTAGATAAAGCGCATATGATGAACAAGTGGTCAACTTGTGAGGCAATAATCAGGTGATTCATGTCTCTATTTAGTACGTTTAATATTGATCGTCAGTGGACAGGCAGTGGTTGTTGGACAGTCGGAAGATTGTCGTTCGTCATCATCAATGTCAGTTTAGCGATGATTTATGGCTGATTTCGGAAGTGTTTTTGTTCTGACAATAAGCCTTCATAATACAACTCTGTCTGTTTTAGTTCACTAGCATAGTTCAACTATTTGAACTATTTATTTATGTCAAAGGTTGTTTTCTCAAAGTACAAATCGGACGGTCTTTAATACATTGTCTTATAGATATATATCGTTCCATGTTAATCATAGTTTCCAAAAATACTAGATAATTCAACTATAATGTATGAAAATCGAAAATCTGAATTTGACACATACGGAAATGCCTTTCAGAAAGACGAAATCCAGTTTTAAAAATGACGTTTTCCATAAAACAATGTACCACAACCTTATTTATTTTAAGCGCTTAAGACTAAATATCATCTCTGAAGTTCCTTGGTATCAGTATGCTAAGGTAGAAGTTGTTCTCCTCTAACCTGTTTTTGTCATATCCTGCATTGATGAGGCCACATCTATATAGAACGATACCAAGTTTTTTTAAATGTTGGAAAATAATATTTCAGCATTTTCATACAACTAACTGCCATTTACTCTCTGTGGTGTATTTAAAGTTATGGCTTTCCCTATCGACGAGCCTGATACGTGGCAGAAATTGCAATACATGATGCAGCAATAGGTTTCCACGAAGGAATGTTTAAAATTACCATAAGAATTGCTTGTATTAAGTGTACTTGTCTTCTTTGAGTATCTGATAGAAAACATACAAATCGGATCAATCTGTTCCCATAATGACCGGTGTTGTACATAGGTCAATTATTGTAAGACATGTTTTTGTTGTAGATATTTAGGATTTTTTCACCTGATTTACCGATAGGCGTATTGATATATGATTAGTCAGATATGAGAAATTCTTTGCGTGGGGTCAATACGTAGACGAAAACAAGAAAATCAAGTTCACTGATGTCAGTATTGTACGTCTTCTCTGAATCATTTTCTATTTTGAACATAAAATAGCGTTGCACTACATATTGTAAAATATCTGCATTGTACACATTATTCGTTATAAACTGCATGATAGGCAGGTGCGTGGGAGAAATGTACACTTATTGCTTATGTTTATATTTTCACTTGTTATACAAATTATCCATGCACAGTATCATGAGCAGTATTGAGGAATGAATTAATACTAAAAGTAAAACAAATACAACACAACGATGATACAGTATGCTCGCCTTAGTGAATGCGCTAAAGAATGAGAGAGATATACGATTAGATTAGACTATTACTAAGGAATAAGTCTGTGGTTACAAAACGCTTTTCCACATGAATTGATATGTCTTAATCGCGATTAGCTGTTATAAATACCCTGATCAATTTAAACTAAAGAAAAGTGGGAAATGTTGAGCATGAGAGAGAAGCGATGCTGAAGAACCTTATTGAATGTCTTACTCTGAATTACGGTTGGTATGTCAATCAAAGCAAACAACAGATAACGTATAGAATAAAAAGTTAGCCCGTGCATATTTTCAAACACTGCAGAGAATCAAACCTATAAGAATGCCTGTGACAATTGCAAAACTACAGTTCAAACTGTATTTATTGATGAAATCTCTATTTAAATTGAAGTGAACACTTTGATAAAAGTCATTTTATTTCTTTTGCTGTGTCTTGCAGGCGGTAGCATACACTATACCAATTGAACACGTGTAGGCTACCCAGTCCATGATTCTTCAATTCGTACACATGCATTAACTATGGAGGTTTAAAGTTGAAATCAACTTCTTTAAAGATATTAAATTGTACCAGGACATTGACACTGCTACTTAACAGTTTTAACAAACCCAGAAAAAGAATGGCTCATAGAGAGACTGTATTTCATAAAGTAAAATCAGAACTCATATACGTGATATTATAAATTTAGATACTAATGTAAACTATATAATAAAAAAGTTGTGTAAAAACCTTTTCCATTGTTTTGATTGGATTAACTTGCGGCAATTCACAGTCGAAACAACTTTAACCAACACTACTTTTCTACCAGCATTCGTATACTATCCTATACTATAAGGGATTACGGTGTCATATTACAGTTTAATTGTACGAAATAAAATACTCAATATTTTGATTAATTCTATTTACAAATCATGAGCTCAAAATTCCTCACAGCTTGTTAAAATTGTTCGAATTGTCAGGACGACTTAACAAATTATAACACTTAATTTAGATGTCTTTTCAGGCACTAAAACATGATTATAAAAAAACATCAATAAGAAATGAAATCAAAGAATTTTAAAACACACATTCTTGGCATATCTGATTGAATAATTTAATTAAGCTAACTACACAGTTCAACAGAACAATTAGTAATTAATATACATGTAGGCAAAATGTTAACATGCTGTTCAGGTCGCGAGGATAACTGTTGCTTTATTCCCATCTCACCTTAATCAAATACATGTACACGTAAATTTCAGACCAACCGTTATCTGGTTAAAAAATTCAATTGCAATGAAATGTTATTTAAAACGATATCATTGAAATACGTCCATCCTCCATAAAAGATAGAACTATTATGTGGTCGCGTTAATGCAAAAACAGACAAAGGATATAGGCTATAAATTCTTAAGGTAGTTTTTTCGGCATTTTCCGAAAATCGTCCGCTTGATCCTTTATTATGTAAGATATTGCTTCAACATGGTTTAATTGTCTCTTTTTTTGCCTTTATAAAGCTGTTAAAATTACGTTCGATGCACACCTTGTCTGTTATGTGCCTACGTCATTTTAATCGGGGATACTCGACGTTAACTTATACAATATTCAAATTTAAAGAACGGTTGGAATGAGGTTTAGTGTTCCTACAGAATGGTGTAAAAACGTAATACACCTTTAAAAGCTTGAAAATAATTCACCGTCCCGCAAAAAAAACCGAAAGAAAGAAAATACATTATTTACAAAAAATGCCCATATTCAACCGAATATCGTAAAAATGGACGGTAAATGACAGTTCTTTTTATTTTCTATACGTCAATTTCGTATACGCAGCTAACGAAACATACACACAAAAATCAGGAAAGTTTTCGTAATTTTGTTTTACAAACAATGCCCGCGTTCCAGTCTATATCTAAAATACGGAACGGTAAACAAAATCTCGCCGAAATTGTTCGACCATTTAAGCATATCCGTCCAAATGCTAAGAGACCAAGTGGGAGAATTCGGGAAATGCCGAGGAAACACGAGAATTACTTTTATGATTAATTTCGGTTAAAATTGAATGCAATATTTCTGTAAAGTTGAACGGCTAACACAGATTCTTAAAATGGTTTCAAAAGAATAGGAAATAATTAACGCACTAACTAACCTGCAACTATCACTAAAAGCACAACACAAATCCCTCTCATCCTGGGACATTTAAGTTCGTATAAATGCTATCACTCCTTAATAGTGCACATCTAATTACGAAAATAAACAGATAACTTTTTTCCGAGTTTGTAGATGATGGGCTTATATACTGTGATAAATTATGACCGACTGTCCATCAAAACAGTGTCAGAGGCTCAGTCGTCATTTATCGGTGCACTGCCTGACTATTAAAAAAGTTTATGGGGACCGGGAGTTAGTCAAGGAATGACGTGTCTCGTTTATTCTCCGGATCTCGTAAATCACGGTCACACTTTGTATTTCAGGTGTCAAAAGAATCCCGTTTATTTCTCGTAAGCTATTCGTTAAATACACTTCTTGTCTAAATATGTAAAAGCTAACACGGAATAAGTCAAATTTCAAGGGCATCGCTATTGGGACATTGTACTTAATTTGAAGAACAAAACCCATATATTTTATGTAGTTATTTAAAGCAGTCCGTACTGTTGATGATAACTGCAGTCCATCAAAAAACATTCGATGATGTTAATAGGTTGATTCATAACTCGTTTTAAACTATACCGGCACAGAAATGAAACAATGCTTGTCAATCATCATATCTAGTTTGCAATTTGTCTGTAAGATGTAATCTAAAAACGACCAACATTTCCGTCACATTGTTTTAAAGCTTTGTCTTAGACCCCATCCACTCCCAACATTAGCCTCCCCACTTAGAATCCTATAAGAATCCCCGAGAAATAGCTCACTTTGAGCACTCAACCTTATCAACTACATTGGTCCGAGATAACGATACTCCGGCATATTTGCATAAGAACACTGCGATAATAGGCAACAACAGCAAAACAAGAAACACAGCCACACACAAAACCTCCAACAACATACTTTAAACATTCTTGTCAGCGCTGGGTTGGGGTTTAGGGAAGAAAAGTGTATCAGGAGGTAAATAAAGTGTCTTTTCCTTAATTTACAGATTACCTTTCAAATTTTCAACAATAATTTATTATGCAAGTATGGAAATTAATGAAAAGAAAATAACTATAACGATTTCAAAATCTCAGATATTGTCTACATGATCGACAATACGTATGAACAAATGGTCTTTATTCTAAGATTGCTTTACAAAGCAGTAGGCTTGTTTTTATTTAAAACATCGTTTTACTATGAAGTTAACCCTTAGCCTGCTGAGCGCAACCCTGATAGATGTGCAAACAACTTGGATCCGGATTAGACGCCGAGTTACTCGGTGTCTAATCCGGATCCAAGATGTTTGACACTCGGCCAAGTGTTTCTCAAAATATTAGGCGAATATGATAAGTTTTGAATCTAGGCAGACGACAATTTAAGCAGACAACAATTTTTCGGAGGCTAAGGGTTAATAGTCTGCAGTTTTACATTTTCTGTAGTAAAGGATTTCGTTAAAACATTTGTAAATATGTACTTATATGCTCGTATATAGTCTTTATTTGCACAAAAATGTTTTTTTTCTAAATCTGCACATGAAAAAGTAAGTTATAAGAACTTCTAGCATGCTAGTTTCCATTACAATATTTGTGAAGTTGGCTGTCAAGTTGCCGATTCAATTGGCAACCGGAAATTGGTAGACAACTTCAAACTTCAGCTGCCAAATCGACTTTACTTACAAACAGCAGTCTAGTGACGTATTGACATGTGGCAAATGGCAAGTAGGCAACTGAAATACATTTGCCAGTTCGACTGGTGTCACGAATTGTAAATAATATGTGTATCGGCAACAGGAAGTATGATGCCGATTCTACAAGTATTAAACTTTGAGAATACTAAATGAGTTTTCAACTGTCGGCTAGATGCCAGTTGGACAAGTGTTCGAATATTGAAAAACATATACATTGACAGTTGGCAGTGAGCAACTCGGTGCTAATTGGTCTAGTCTCCGCAATGTAAATTAAGTTAAATGGCTGACAACTAGCAGACAGATGCCAATACGACTTGTGTCTTTTAGGTAAATTAAGTGAATTGGCAAATGGCGATTTGCAGTCTGATTGCTATTCACCTTTTGCCTAAACTTGTGAAAACTTAATAAACTGGAACCTGTCAACAGGCACCTAGAATAATAATTCAATTGGCAACTAACAGGCTGATGCCAGTTCAAACTTTATCCTGTTTTGTGAGTAGGACATCAATTAAAACGTCAAATGACAAATATGCCAATTTGACTTTTTTCATGAAATGTGAAAAACTAGTGAACTGGCACCCGGCAGCCAGACTACATTTAGACCTGAGTCTTAATTTGTGTATACTAAATGAAATGACGACTGGCAACTGGCAGTCATGTTCCAATTTTGAATACCTGTACGCAATGAATTCGCAACTAGCAGATAGATTCATATTCTTAAGCTTACGAATTGTGAATAATTGAAGTGAAATGGCATCTTGCACCCGCATGCCTACTCG
The DNA here is from genome assembly GCA_032358795.1 of Nuttallia obscurata. Lineage (NCBI taxonomy): Eukaryota > Metazoa > Mollusca > Bivalvia > Cardiida > Psammobiidae > Nuttallia > Nuttallia obscurata. The sequence goes on along the minus strand of JAULCC010235627.1, from coordinate 1,992 downwards.
ACTTGAGTCTAACATTTTCAGTTCTCAATAATTAGAGACCTGCAACAAGCAGCATAGTTCTAAATCGACTTGAATCACGAAATGTTAATTTCGTTGTTTGTTTATTGGGGATTTAACATTGCGTTAACACTTAACAGTATTTCAGTCATATCGCGACATCCAGCTCATTACAGGTGAAGGAAGACCCCAGAGAACCCCTATGAACTATTTCAGACACAGCGCACCCGGGTAGAACCACCGACCTACTGCAAGCCAGTTGGAAGTCTTCCTCACTTGAAAAATGTTAATACTATCTGGATTGAAAAGTAGCAAAGAAATGCTTAATTGACTTTATTGGTAATGTGAACCGACACTGGCAGCCATGTGCTAAACTACACCATTTCAACAGTAAATACATAAGCATCCTTTGCAGCATCACTGAGACATTATATTGACCAGTAACAACAATAACGGTAGAATAATTTTCTTTCGGCAATGAGACATATTTCTTGAATTTAGATATAATGTCATTCTATCAGCACGAAGCAACTGTCGTGCTAGTCGTAAGTGAAGTTGTACAGAAGTAAATTGTGTAACAAAAAACATGAAATATGTCAAGCAACTAAGGTTTCATTTTTTTCTTTGGTGTTCAGCTTTGGTTGCACAAAAAGTATTCTGTTTTAATAGAGCTCCAGATAAGATGCGTATCATAGATAGATATAGATAGATATTCTTTATTTCCTCCTTAAGGAGAGCATACATTTATACATATATAATCAAACGAACAACATAACATACATATTTACAAACTATACATGAAATATATATACACCAAGTTAAACATTTTGTTGAGAAAAAATACAGTATTTCCGGGTCTATTAGCATAGTTAAACAGTTTGTTGAGATGAAAAAACCAACCACAACAAACAACAAAAACCACACATTCAAACAGCACAAAAATGATATTTCTAAGCTTGCTAACAAAAATTATTTATCGAAACGAAATAAACGTGTACCGCAGGATACATTAATTTGATTTTTCGAAATTGTAATAAGCTACATGTAGTATGCTATTGAAATAATTGGTGTAACTTGATAGCAGTACAAACAAAATCACCTTAAAATATAAATATATAATATGCAATCATCTATTTGCAGTTAACTGTAAATACAAAAATCAAATACAGATTATATTGACAAGAAAGAGATGAACATATAATATACTCATCAGAAACTAGCCCCTTAGGGCGACGAGAATTATATAACATGTCAATGATTTGTAAACTAAGATAAAAAGGCAAACAAACCAGACACCAAACTGTGTGGATTTTGTTTGATATCAAATAACAATACAAGTCATAAATCTGAGTGATAGGTCAGTAGTATATCCAAGCAGCCAGTTGTTCACCAAGCGTTTCGCCTTAGTATAACTGCTTGTAAGTGAATGTATCTGAGACCTATTTTAAAACAAGCAACCCTCATTGTGTCGTCCATTGTCAATGTTGGGAAGCCTGACATTAACTCTGTTATTTGGTCATAAGGGCATAGGGAACAAAGTATTTGGAAGTTAACATCTCCCATTCTCTCATGGAGGCTTTTCCACATAGAATGTCGTAAATTTTCATTCTTATTACAATATAAAACAAGATGCAGTGACACATTGTTTACGGCTTGGTCACATAGTAAGCAGTTAATTACGAACTGATGTGAAAACAATCTGCTTAGAACCACTGCCGTTGTCAAACAAAACTGCAAATGATCTCTATATAATTGACTAAAATGCCAAAGAACGCAGGGCGCATGCACATTATGTAAGCTACTGAATCTGTTCAGACTGTTATCTGTGATAATTTTATTTGCATATTCGAAACTGACATAAGTTTTAATGGCATTTTTCACAGTATTTTTCCATGATGAAATATTTGGCAGTGCAGCATCGCTTAGGAAATCACGTAAAGCTTGCAGAAGTGAATATTTACCTAAAACTCTGTAAATATCAGGAATAAATCCTGA
>JAULCC010235293.1:0-12607 GCA_032358795.1 Nuttallia obscurata | reverse complement strand
TTCGATCACGTGATAATATCTCTGATAAGCGTTTAACTTTACATTGCTCTAGATTTTGAACGATGTAAACTTTTTTTTATAATTTCTTTTCGGTTTTAAGGCATTGCATAAATACAGGAGTTACTTATTCTTATAACGAAAACAGTTTTAAGTGGCCCGTCTTTCTAGAACACTAGATTCCAGATAGAAACCAGTTTCAGATATGTCAGAAGAAAATGGATTTCGAGGTCGAAATATATTAACAACAACAATTATAAATTTCTAACATTTAAATCTTTGATCATGCTGCTTTATGATTTTCGCCATTTCAAGAATAGTTTCGGACATAAAAGTGTCCATTTTACAACTGTATCTCCTTCTAAACAGTGCTATATTATTATATTACTAGTATCTAAGCACCTGATAAACTCAGATCATGAGATGTATCCGATTGTGGGAAATCGGTGACCTTACCTCAAATCAATCACCGCAGTGATCGAGAGCATTGTTCTGACTGTCGAGTTTGTGAACCTTTATGTATATATACGACGAACAAATCAGTAAAGAATAATATCAGAATACTGTCTATTTATTGTACAAATATTTGGCAACAAAATGTTTAAACTTATAACATAGAATACAACTTGATACGGTAATTACATATAACAAGATATCTCCAGATAAATACCGTGGTTATAACGATAAGTAATATTTTATTAGAAGATGGAAAACGGCAATAAAACTAGCGATTATAAGTGTGACTTCTGTCACATTTCAATCCCTTCACTGCCGAAAGCAATACTGCTCATGCGCAATATTTCGTCTGCCTCATATTTTAACTTCACAAATTCACTTAATTCATGGCAAAACAATAGGCTGGGTGTCAAACAGCTTGAATCCGGATGAGACGCCGAGTTACTCGGCGTCTCATTCGGATCCAAATTGTTTGCATATGACTTAAAACTCAGGTAAGGCAGTGAAGGGGTTAAGCGCTGACACACACACACACACACACACACAGATCTTGTCAGTTGTATCAATGAAAAACAGCGGACGTAAAACCAAAGGTGTCAAGAATAAGTTTTCTGGATTCCTGATAAAACTGAATTACCAGATTTTATTTTGGATCTTCATTCCCGTCTAAAACATGTTAGTTCTACAAACGCATGGTACACAATTTTAGTTAAGAGCAGATATTAAATATTATAATGAATAAAGTCATGGCAGGGGCTGTATTGTCTTTCAACGATCTCACGCCGACTTTTGTTAGACTAACATTCAGAATAACACAATGATACAACGCTTTAGGTTTAAATGAATTTTTAAACATAAAAATCATCTCGCATGCAATTAACAACACTCTTGCAACCAGCAAAATCACACAGCCAGCAACACATGTCAGCAAAACCAGTTGCATGCATTATGATTAAATTTACGAACATACAACCTCATACAACCAGCAAAGTACAGCAATACAACCAGCAATACACTTATAGCCAGTATCTCACATACCTCATAGAGCCAACAACACACAACCTCATACAGCAAAACATACGCAAACCTTAAACAACCAGCAACACACAAACTTCATACAGCCAGCAGCACGCCTATGAAGCCAGCAACATAATATCTCAAACAGCAAAAAACATGCAAACCTCATACAACCAGCAACACACATACCTCATACAGCCAGCAACATACAAACCTTATACAGCCAGCAACATACAAACCTCATACAGTCAGCAACATACAGACCTCATACAGCCAGCAGCACACATACCACATACAAACAGCAAGACACACGCAAACCTCATACAGCCAGCAACACAAACCTCACACAGCCAGCAGCACACATACCACATACAAACAGCAACACACAAACCTCATACAAACAGCAATACTAATATATTATACAGCCAGCAACATACAAACTTCACACAGCCAGCAACATACAAACCTCATACAGCCAACAACACACAAACCTCATACTGCCAGCAAAACACATACCTCATACAAACAGCAAGACACAAACCTAATACAACCAGCAACACACATATCTCATACAGCCAGCAACACACAAACATCATACAGCCAGCAATTCTCATACCTCATACAGCTAACCACACACACAAAATACAGCCAGGAACACACATACCTCATACAGACAGCAACACACAAACCTCATACAACCAGTAACACACAAATCTCACAGAGCCAGCAACACACAAACCCCAAACAGTAAGCAACACAAACCTCATACAGCCTGCAACACACAGACCTCAAACAGCCAGCAACACACAAACCCCAAACAGTAAGCAACACATACCTCATACAGCCAGCAACACACAAAATAAACACAACCAGTAAAGCAAAAAATTCAACAATCAGCTATACACTACATAAACAATACAGTAAAGTTCAACCAACAACACACAAAACCCAACATTAGCAACACACAACACAAACACAACCACAAAAGCTCAGCCAACGACACACAAAACACAAACAACTAGAAATTAAAACCTGAACAGAACCAGTATAACTCAGCTAAAAACAACAAAAGCTCATAGAGCAAACAACAAACAAAAACACAACCAGTAAACAAGCCAACAACACTCAAAACTCATACAACCTGCAACTAGCAGCATAAGCACAACAAGTAAAGCACAGCCAACAACACACAGAACTCATACAACTGGAACACACAACATTTACTCAGCCAGTATAGTTCAGCCCACAACACACAAAATTCATACAACCAGCAACACATAACATGAACACAACCATTTTAACTCAGCCAACAACACAAAAAACTCATACAAGTAACAACCAACAACACATAACATTAACAACCAGCTACACAGCATCATTATATTCAGCAACTCTCATACTACCAGCATTACAACACCTACACTTCTCTGAATACACAACACTAATATAACCAGCAAACACACAACACCCACACAACCCTCATGCAACCATTAATACAGAACATTAATCCAACCAGAAACCAGAGTCACAAAACACTCACACAACTAGCAATACAGAAAACTCAGACAACCTGCATCACACAACATTCATACAAACAGCCACACCAAACATTTAAACTCCAGTAACAATGACAACTACAGTAGACCCAGTGTTTATGCAACCACCTGAGAACAACCCTCAAAGAAGTATTAACAAACTATAAACATTTAACAATTGCACAGCAACAAAATAACAACAGTGGAGACTGTATATTTAAAACTTATGTGGAGAACATCACCTGAAAAATAAAGCATGCAGTTTAGTTTGATCGTGGCGAGTTTAAAACAATAATTACAGACATTGCAGTTGTTCCAATTATATCTAGACCATGTGCAATCTTTTTTCTGTTTATTTTTTATTTTGTCGGGTGCTTAGATTGACAGGGTTATGGTATGACATAATGTCTAGTAAGGAACTACATGACTTGTGGGTAAAATTCATTTTATGTACTTTAATTCTTCCCTTCAAAATTATAAATGAACTTAGTCAGATAAAGAAATGGTATAGTCCATTTCAGAATGTGGTGTAACAGCATTCTTATACTTCACTGAAACTTCACAGGGAACAATACTTTTTGATGTGGTTTGGTTGAATATCTGATATTCCCATTGGTAACTTTTGAAAGAAAAGATCTAACACTACAGAAAGAAAAGGAAATACTTTCTGTTTTTACTCCAAACAATGCAATAAAATAAGATCTACTCGCCACTTTGTAAATAAGGTATGAATTCTGATGACAGCCAAGATAGTTATAGAGCTAAGTGATGAAACAAGTGTGGACACAGACCACATGTCTCCCCTCACATATGCCTGTCACAAAAGTAACAGCACTATTGTCATAGTGAAAGTGTGACAAGATGGTATTTTTGTCCTAATTTTTTACATTTGACCGGAACTTGTGACCTCAACAATGTAGGTTCATACCTGCTTCTTGCTTGAGACACATTTTCTCACTACTTTGAACTAATGTGTCTAATTATTTGAGAATCCTTCAATCAAGGAAGTTACAGCCCAGACAAGGTCTTTATAGTCTAAATTTGACCTTAAACCTCAATTTGTGACCTTTACCTACTAGGTAGAGACCTGGTCATTGTATGTGACACATTGGCTCATGACAGTGAACAATTGTGTGAAGTTATTTGAAAATCCTTCAATGAGCACAAAAGTTACAGCGCAGGCAAGTCTTTTTAGTCATAAATTTGACCTTTAACTTCAATTTGTGACATTGACCTGGCCAGTAGAGGCCTTGTTATTGTATGCAACTCATCCGCTCATGACAGTGAACATTTGTGCCATGTTATTTGAAAATCCTTTAATCAACATAGAAGTTACAGCCCTGACAAGGTCGTACAGACACTTGGACAGACGCACACACCGACGCACACACATACACTCAACAGACATTAGGACGGCTATGTCTAGTTCCCTCTCAGAGGGGCTCGACTACAAAAATGATCAAAGCAAAAGTATATATATGGAATTTGAATCAAATTTAAAACAAATGTACTAGATGGTCTTTTCAGTGTTTCTAATTTCAGTTTACATATGTCGTGTTTAGTTTCAAATATTACAACAGCAGCTGATCATTAAAAGGAAAGATAACTCTTTGTTGACAGTTATTCTGGCCTACAAAAGCCAAGTTTCAATTCATAAATGTCTCTTTATTTAAATGTGTTCATCAAAACTCATGCTTTACTTTGATAATCCAACACAACTCATCATGTGTATTTTATAATATACATAGGATAGGATATATTGTCTATAATTTCCAGTTGTTATTCCAATTTAACCCCTCTTTCAAGGGCATTTTATTAATATAAAGGTTTACAGTTATAGGAGAAAAAAAGTCAGTTTATTCCCTTTGATACTCTCTTGGAACATGTAACTACTACTAACTGGTTTCCTCTGTTTTTATCCCAATTTATTTGTAATGTATAATTGGCTTTCTCATTCTGTATGTTGTATTAAAATCATCAAAAAAAACCTTTAAGATCTTAATCATTCAAGTAGTATGTTCATCTGTGCTCAAGGTTATTTTTTCTAAATATAATTTTGAATAATTATAGTTATTCAAATAATGGTTTTCAAATCTATATGTGTTACAGGGGTAAAGACAAAACTTTCCTTATTTGTTCTACCTTGGGCTTTATCTAACAAGGGAGATAATTTTAGTTCACTTTTATCCCTCATTGTAAACGTGTTTCATTATTTGTTTCCAAACCAGTGCTAACCAGCATCATCGAAAATCACTGATATAATGTCAACTTGATAAAGACCTTGGAGACAGACCATACCCTGGTAATAATAATGAAGAACATTCACTACAGATGTCAAGGCTACACTTAAGATTCAAACTATGACCCCTGGGCTTGCAGGAGAGACACAACACCATCAGACAACATGACACTATGTGCAAAATGTTTAAACTTGAGAAATTTACAGACTGGATACACACCAAAAATTACTTTTTTATAAAATGTTTTAGAACAATTCTGCAAAACCACATGTTTAAATGCAATATGTAAAAAGTGTATAATATTCATTTTTAAACTGTACATGACCCTGATGAAGGCTATTTAAACATAACCATATGGCTCTGTTATATTATCTGATTCATTCTCTAACCTATAATTTACACTTCATCAATGTTACATCCCTTGAAATCAAGAGCATAGAAAATCTGTTTTGTGTATAAATTTCTCCTACTCTCTCTATATAAAAATATAAATTGAAACTTTAGTGAATTAATATTTAGAAAGGGTAAAGATGGGCCAAGTTTATGTTTCAATCAAGGACAGTCTGACAGACAAATTGATACCCATGTAACCATGTATTGCCCTTTTCCTCCTATAAGGCAACAAATGTAGAATGGACAGGTCTAAACAACAGAAAGAAGAGTTCTCATTTGGCATTGAAAGGATTAAAGCACAAAAGTTAGCAATGTGTATGAACTTACACTGAACCAATATCTTAATAACCTTTCCTAAAACCTGTCAGCTTGGCAGGTTGATCAGTAAATAAGCAAAATAATACCTAGATATTAGGATATTCCATCTACATACAACCAGATGAGAAAGGAAGGGGTTTAACAGACCACTGCAAAGGAAAATGACCATAGTTGCCTGCCTGTATTGATAACTATCAAGACAGTGTGAGAAACATACTAGTAAGAGAAATACGGGTCTAGATTGACTGCTGATATGTGACAAACAAATGGAAAACTTTCACTTTTATCTATTATAATTTGAAAAGGGATGTATGAATACATAAATTTGTTTTTAATGAATTGTAAGACTTGATAGTAAATGCTACTATAAAAAGGCAACACACAGTGAGCAAGACACAGTGAAAAAGAGGAATAGAGAGAGGAAGTGAAAGGGATATATAGTGAGAGAGAGAGAGAGAGAGAGAGAGATTTTTGGATATTTTGGGTCTATCAAAGCAAATGTCTTGATGCTTAATTATATATCTTTCCAAATAAACCAGTTGGCTCTATGGTTAATTCACCTGAATTTTACTTTCACCCTACTGCATATAACTGATTACATATGGTACTGAACAAATTCAAGTTTTAAAGTTTTAAGTTTAAACCTTATTTATTTTACAACAATGGTGAAACAAGTTCTTACAACTTATATAAATCACTCTCGTTGGCCCGGATGGAGGCGTTATTGTGATCTTTTTTATTTTCAAAGATTCAAAGATAAAGAAGAATAAGAAATTCAGGCTAGAACAGAATACAAATGGAAGTACTCTAGAAATCATTTTATTATTTATTTCCCAGAACAAGTGTACATAGATTCTACATCTTCTAAAAGCCTGATCAATGCCTGTGGATTGTACACTATAATTCTATGTTTCCACATTCTCTGTAGTTTCAGCATCACTCTTATCAACATACCCATCACCCTGTCCATAACGTTACCTTCCTCCTCCATCTCCAAACCACACCCACCATTTGACTGACTTGAGAGAATGCCTGTGACAAGTTTAAGTCCATCTAGATCATTTTCATCATCCCACACTGCATCATTATCTATTTCACTTGATTGAAAATCATTCATTGTGTTTTCATGTTCAGCTTTATCATATGGCTGTTCTTTTGGCCCAGTTTTTGAAGCTTTGTAACTATTAGTCTTATCTGTTTCACTAAAACATTCAGTATTTTCAGGGGTAATGCTTTTTGCATGTGAGTATAACCAATTACCACTTGAGACATATTTCTCAAGATTCATCTCCTCCTCCACTACATTTATGTTACCCAAAACCTTCATCAATTCCTTTTCCAACATTCTACCATCACCTACTTTATCAACATCTGTTTCTTCACTAGACTGAAGTTCCAACATGTCTCTGACTTCACCATCATCTGCATTCTCTATTTCATCATCGCTATCACTGTAAATGTCCATAATCATTGCTAATCCAGAACTTTTTCCTGAAATAATTTTATGTTCTATTTTCTGTCTCTCTTCTTCCGCCTCTGTTTCTGCAGTGCCTCTAGTTCTCTGGTGTGTACAATTTTCTTCAATATCTAATTGATCAGTCTTATTTATATGTTTTTCCACTTTTATATTGTCATTTGTCTCTTCATGAAGACATAGTTTTGTCTCCAAAGTGTTTGTATCTGTACAATCCCTCTTACATTTCATATCTTCAGTTTTATGTAAACTTTCATTAGTGTAGTTGGATATATCAACTACAAATTCTCCACTTGATGGTTGTTCTCTTTGATATGTTTCTCTTTCGTCAATTTCACTTTTTCCATCTATATCACTCTCTAATCCAACCTCTTGTTCCTGATCTATATCTATAACACTTGTTTCACTAACAATAGCAACAGTTATGTTAGATTCTTTATCCACATGAAGCTCAGCTTCATTACAAATCTGACCACGTTCAACTTCTTCAACTTGATATACCTCAAACCTTTTTATACACTCAACAAACCTATTCCATGTTTGTAGGGTATACTTGAGGTAGCTAGTGAGGTAGTCAAGGAAACAAGTCTCTGGAGAGGTCAAAAGGTCAATCAATACCAAGTGATCATAACCTATTGTACTTACAAACTGCAGGAAGTACCAATGGTTGTCAAGGACCGGATCATCCCAGCTGAGCCTGTAAACAAAGTAAAAGATTATACAACTTTCAAAAGTTTAGTAAAGCAGAAAAGTCTATTTTGGTGTGTAGATATATATGGAACACTCATACAGTCTTATGGTTCAAACATGCTTTTACAGGGACATGGTGGAGTGCTTGACTTGGGACTGGAAGGTTGTGTAATTCTATTCTCACACCCGCTTGAAAATTTCCCACAGAAATAACCCTGGTTACATAATACACATAGTTACACAAAGTTTTTATAAGCAACACACACTTTGGTATGAAGATAGATAATAACTTATTTTCCCTTATACAAAAATATCTTGGTCTTATAGAAGATGGATCATATCTCATTTATCAGACTAGTATGAAACTACAAAACAAGGACTAACTGTGACCATTACAGTCAATACAACTCTACAGCTACACACTGGCCTACCATAACTGTTTTTTCTATAGTTTATATTTGATACATACTGTTTATGTATAGATTAACACTGTTTCAAATGTGCTGAATTTCATGACATTCCAAAAATCACTGAGTAATTGTTTCTATAGCCATGCCACAAATGTCACAAAGGCTGGAATTTGTCATTTGGAAGAGTGTTTTATTCGTCAGAATGATTCTCATTACATATTTATTGTATTTTTAGTTTCTTAATTTGATGTCAATTGTTGAATTTATTGGGGGTTTTTCCAATTTCCATTCTATATTTTTCAAAACCTCTATCCTATTTCATTTCTGGTTTATCTTTAGGAGGTCGATACTGTAAAGTAATTTGTTCTATAGAATTTTTTCATATTATTTTCTGTTAAGTTACCGTTTTAGTTGACTAGCTTTTTGGTGAGATTATGATTCCTAGATTTTTAATTTTTCTTTCCATGCAAGTGGTATGCTCAATATAATGGATGAATATTGAAGAAACTCTGAGAATGAAAATTTGTACACATTTCAAATATCTTGAAAGGTAAATTCCAAGGCCAGTTATTCAATTAAATTACAGGACTTATATACACAAGAAAGATTTTGAATTTTCTTATAGCCACGTCCATAATGAACAAAGGGAAATCAGGGGGCCTCCGTGGCCAAGTGGTTTTGGTCATTGACTTCCAATCTCTAAGACCCTCACCACTGTGGGTTCTAATTCCGGTCTGGGCACTTTGGATTTTTCAAGTGAGAAAGCCTTCCAGCTGGCTTGTAGTAGGTCGGTGTTTCTACCCAGCTGGACGTGAAGATATGACTGAAATACTGTTAAAGCAACGTTAAGTTCCTGATAAACAAACAAAGGGAAATCAGAATTACGCAAATTTATACATTTTAATTAAATAAATTATATTATCTAAAAGTCTGATGATTTAAGGTTTTCATATCAGTTACATCAGACTGACAGGGTCAATCAATTTATAAAATATGTCGGACATTTTCAAATGAACAGAAAACAGATGGTATCAATAACTGAAATGTTTACCTAAATTAAAACTCTTGAATACCCATTAATGGACTTTAGGCGGGTAATTACCTGGCAGACCAAAAGTCTTCACTGTAGATCTAAAGATTTTTTCACAAAGTGATAAAAAAAATTGAGCTGAGATAAACATTATGTCGCATTACCTTTGGCTAAGTTCCATAAGAAACAGCATTGCATCAATCCACATATCATCTTGATCACCAAATACTACTGGTAACCATGGACACCAGATTGTAGTTCTAATCCCGAGCCCATTCTTTATACAAGTATCCAACTGGGAAATGAAATCTCTGACCTGAAGGCTGCCATCTAAAGATTAAACAAAGATAATAAGTATTCAAAAAAAACACAAACTAATTAAATGATTATTTCCTCCTTCTAACTCTGATGGTTAATTCTGTTTGATATTAGAGTGTTAGTAATTAAGTCAAGTAAATAAAAACCTCTAAAGGTTCATTGAGACTTATAGTACAACGTTAAGGGGCAACCTTATACATTTGGAAATAATCTCAGTTTGGCTGAGGATTACAAAAGATAGTAAAAAGATGATTATGTTTATCCAAGGGAAACAACTCTGGCACAATACTAGCAACAGCTTACAACAAATCCTTTCATCAGAACCATTTAGCAGTCTCAGTTTTTTATAACAAAGATCCAAGTTTATATCACTTTGTTTAAAAAATTTCCAAAACCTGTATAATGTTCATAAAGGGTTAAGAAGATTGGCTGTACATGTTAACAACCATTCAAAATGCTGGATTAATTTATTAAGTATTGATAATATATTGCAAAGTCCAAACTTCATACTCACTGATTTGAAGCCTAACACTAGATCAGGTCTTACCTTCCTGTCCTTTGCAAATAGCTCCCGATATACCTAGGCAAAGTATAGACCACTCTCGCAATAGAACTTGATCAACTTCTGTGTTATCTCCCTTGCTACAAAATTCATCTCCAGTAAATCCTGTGGCTTGGCCTTCTTTCCAGATGGTATTTTTAAATCCAACTGTATTTATCTTTTGCATAAAGATTTCTGCAAGTTTATTTAACGACTGTTGAAAAGAAGCTTTCTTTAAAGCTGATGCGAGTTCCTTGTTGCCGTTTCGTCTTAAAGCTGATGTAGGCCTAAGCATAGTGTATAAAGTTAAGACCAGTTTTCTCTTCACGTAATATTGAACATCTTCTTTAAATAAAATATCCATTAACATTTCACAGTTTTCTGTAAAAATCTCATTTAGCAGCAAAATTGTTTCTGCAGTTCTGTAGAAATTGGCTAATTTTGTGATCTTGAAAAATATGGTGATTAGTTGGTACAAGAAATCATCACTTAAAATTTTGTAACTACAATTTTTATACTCCTGGATTACACAAATCAAGGCAGAATGAATCCTTGATAGAAATAAACAGCAATGTGGATTCTGTTTTGACAGAAGATCTCGACATATTTCAAGATAGTAAGCTATTATCTCTACACATTTTTCATTGGTCAGTATTTCTTCAATCTGTGTCACACCTTCCTGTAAAAAACAAGAGATAGAATTTTAATTTATTTTGACAGCTATATTTTGATAAATATATCTAAAAACACATTTTTTCCCTGAAAAATTGGTCAAGAAGAAGCAATTTCAGCTAACCTACCTATGTTTCTGTCGGTATATTAAATGAAAAAGAAAATACTTACAAAAATATATTAGCATAGACTTTTAGCAAAAAGATCAATTCTTCCAGATTTAAACTGTTTCTGCAAAATTTCAGCATCTAGAAATTGTTTTTTTTAAACAGGGCTATATATCCCATTTCGTGAACTTAGCTCTTTTGAATGTAGACCCTGTAGTTCATGTATCTCAGACTCAAATTAAATTCTTCTATATGTGCAACATGTGATTTCAGAGAATGTCAGTTGATTTTAGATCATAAAAATATACATGTGTATACCTTTGAATAATTTTACTGATACCAAGTATACATGAGCATTCTGTTTAATTTTCTTGCACGGCATTTGTTTTTATTGCTCATAGTTCATATTCGGTGCGGGATGCCGCGGGTTCGATCCCCGGCCGGGTCATACCAAAGACTTTAAAAATGGTAGTTATGGCTTCCCTCCTGACACTCAGGATTAAGGGTTAGCATTACGACTGGTTTGTAGGTGTCAGGATAAAGTGACCCGCCGGGGTTCAGCCCCAACGTGTATCAGTGCTATACACTGGGCACGTTAAAGAACCATAGATCTCTACAGAAGAGTTCTGTGTATCCGCTTCCCTCCCTCTGGGACGTCCATTAGCCCTAGCTGGCAGAAAGTGACGTAAATCAAACAAACATAGTTCATAAAATGTTTATACAAATATATTATTTTCAAAGGAATCATGCCAATACAAGAATGAGATTTTCCTGCAAATTTTTTCAATGTTGGGTACACAGGGGCCTTCACTTGTTGTTGTAATCAGCGAAAAGGGAAAGTAAGCAACGTGGAACATGTTTATCAAGCAATATCTTAGGGCATAAATAAATACAGCACTAACAAGATTTATTTTAAAAGAGACTCTTAAATGGACTATGAACCTATCTTACCTCAACATGTTGATTTCGCAACATTGCAACAAACACCCTTTGGGCTTCATATATTACAAACTTGTCTTCTGTAGTAGCTATAAACGATTTCTGGAAAATAAGATCAATCACATTTCTGGCGACATTGAAGCAAAACTCAACTTTATCAATAGATCAATGTAAATAAAAGAAAATAAAAGATATATAAAAAGGTTAATTAAAGGTTAATTAAAGATGAGATTTTTTAAATTTTGTTATACACATATTTTTTTAGAAGAATAAGACTTATTAAATTTTTAAAATAAATTTAGCTCTAACACAATATTACTTAATGTTTGTTTAAAACAAATCAAAGGTAGAGAACTTCAGCAAAAGTCTGATATAAAACACTGAAGACTACCTGGTACTACTGTTTGAGAGTCTTGCAGGTGATTTAGTCTAGCACCAACTTATATAAGCCACAGTCCCATTGCCCGCGC